>JAVTVY010033898.1:0-15447 GCA_036873755.1 Hanleya hanleyi
AAATAGACGTTTTGGGATCTAGGGGAGCCATTATTGGTCCAATTGGGTCGAGTGAGGTATCAATGTGAAACACACATGAGGGAGCATCTGACTGGACTAGTGGCTCGGGCGTTGTCACCATTCTGCGCATGCGCAGACAGGGAATTGTGGGAAAAGGGTATGGAAATAGACGTTTTGGGATCTAGGGGAGCTCCTAATGGGCCGATGGAGTTGTATGAGGTATCAATGTGAAGCCTATGTGAGGGGGCATCCGCCTGGACTAGTGTCTGGACATTCTGCGCATGCGCAGACAGGGAATTGTGGGAAAAGGATA
The DNA here is from genome assembly GCA_036873755.1 of Hanleya hanleyi. Lineage (NCBI taxonomy): Eukaryota > Metazoa > Mollusca > Polyplacophora > Lepidopleurida > Hanleyidae > Hanleya > Hanleya hanleyi. Next base: position 314 of record JAVTVY010033898.1, read on the forward strand.
TGGAAATAGACGTTTTGGGGTCTGGGTGGGCCACTAGTGGTCCTATGGAGTCGTATGAGGTATCAATGTGAAGCACACATGAGGGGGCATCTGACTGGACTAGCGGCTCGGGCGTTGTCATCATTCTGCGCATGCGCAGACAGGGAATTGTGGGAAAAGGGTATGGAAATAGACGTTTTGGGATCGACATGGGCCACTATGGGTCCTATGGAGTAGTATGAGGTATCAATGTGAAGCCTATGTGAGGGGCATCCTCCTGGACTAGTGACTCGGCCGTTGTCAGCATTCTGCGCATGCGCAGACAGGGAATTGTGGGAAAAGGGCATGGAAATAGACATTTTGCGGTCGAGGTGGGCCCCTAATCGTCCGATGGGGTCGAGTGAGGTATCGTTGTAAAGGATACGTGAGGGGACATCCGCCTGGACTAGTATGACGTGGAACTGACGTCATTCTGCGCATACGCAGTAGACAAAATGTATGGAAATAGACGTTTTGGGGTCTAGGTGGACCACCAATGGTCCAATGGAGTTGAGTGAGGTATCAATGTAAAGCAGTCATGAGGCAGCATCCGCCTGGACTAGTGTATCGTCTGTGTTCGACATTCTGCGCATGCGCAGACAGGGAATTGTGGGAAAAGGGTATGGAAATAGACGTTTTGGAGTCGAGGTGAGCCCCTAGTGAACCGATGGAGTCTTATGAGGTATCGTTGTGAAGCATTCGTGAAGGAGCATCCGCCTGGACAAGTGTGTCGTTCGTGTTCAACAGTCTGCGCATGCGCAGACAGGGAATTGTGGAAATGGTGCATTGGAAGCAACGTTTTGGGGTCTAGGTGTGCCACTGATGGTCTGATTGAGTCGAATGAGGTATCAATGGGATGCATACGTGAGGGCGTATCCGCCTGGGTGGATGGGTGTTAGGAATATCTTTTTTCTGCGCATTTGCCGGCAGGCCGTAGTATGGAAATAGATATTTTCAGGCCGATATGGACCACTATGGGTCCGAATGTGTCTAGGGAAGTGTTATTTTGTAGCGCTCGGGGTGTAGACCACGACTTGAAGGGATGTCCATGTCACATGTGACGTCACTGGTGACGTCATCAATGAGAGTAGTAGCGAAAGCGGGAGTTTCGGAGGTGCGGCGGAGTGCATTTGGAGTAGATAACGGCCTATTTTTACATCCAACTACCTGGTAGAGTTACCTGTGAGTGTGAGTGTATGCGCGCGTGTGAGTGAGTGAGTGAGGCGTGCACAACGCCCGTGAGGCGTCCCCAACGCCCGTCTTAACGCATGGACGCACTAACGACGGTGAGTGAGTGAGTGGGATCCGACTGGACTAATGTATCGTCCGTTTTCATCATTTTGCGCTTGCGCAGTCTGGTCGTCGTATAGAAAGCAGGCATTTGGGGGGATTCGTGGAGGTTTGTTGAGTGGTTGACCATCCCGGGTCAAATGGACCGTGTGGGGTATCAGTGTGAAGCTCTCGTAGGAAAAGTGGAAATTGCCTCTCATTTGTGGGGCGCTCACTTTCGGATGCGTGGGGCGCTGCCCTCAGCCAGTCAGAAGCGAGTATTTTGACCCAGCGCATTAAGTGACATATCCAAGATGGCGGCGTCTGCCTTCTGGTTCAAGATGGCGGCACGTCCGGTGTCGAAAACTGACCATTTTGTCGGAATGTGGTCATCTGGTGTCAAAAACTGGACCTTGTATGGGTCCCGCCTAATTTGGTGTAGAGATGGACCACTATTGGTCCGAATGCGCCCTGTGGGGTGTCATCTTGTAGTTCGCGGGGTGCCGACCACGGTTTGAGGGACGTTCACGTCATCTGTGATGTCATTGGTGAAGTCATCAGTAGGAGTAGTAGCCAAAGTGGGCATTTTGGGGAAGTGAAAGAAGGTATTTGGTGTAGAGATGGACCACCCTTGGTTCGAATGTGTCGTGGGAAATGTCATCTTGCAGTTCTCGGGGTGTAGACTCCATTTGAGGGATGTCCACAGCATCTGTGACGTCATCGGTGACGTCATCAGTACGAGTAGTAGCGAAAGAACATGCTTTATAATTGGCTCAGTGCCAATTTTTTCCCACGATTTGGACTGATGAGGGACACATGTTCATTCCTATATTTACCGACACTACCACCACCACCACACACCACCACCAACATCATCACCACACACCACCACACACCACCAACACCACCACCTACGCCACCACCAACGCCACCACCGGGCGTTGACGGGCGTGAACGCCCGGTGGTGGTGGTAGCCCCCGTGTGGCAGAGCTCTTGGATCGGAGCTCTCGACGCGCAAAGCTTGTGGAGCTCAGAGCTCAGAAATGACGTCATCGCAGGCATGCGCGTGTACCTGTGCTGCACCCGCACCCTGGTGTACCCTATTCCCTACGGACTATAGGGTACAGGGTGCAGCGCAGGTACAAACGCATGCCTGCGATGACGTCATTTCTGAGCTCTGAGCTCCACAAGCTTTGAGCGTCGAGAGCACCGATCCAAGAGCTCTGTCACACGGGGGCTACCACCACCAGCAGGCGTTGACGCCCGTCAACGCCCGGTGGTGGCGTTGGTGGTGGCGTTGGTGGTGGTATCGGTGGTGATGGTGGTGTGTGGTGGTGTGTGGTGGTGGTGTTGGTGGTGGTGTGTGGTGGTGGTGGTAGTGTCGGTAAATATAGGAATGAACATGTGTCCCTCATCAGTCCAAATCGTGGGAAAAAATTGGCACTGAGCCAATTATAAAGCATGTTCTTTCGCTACTACTCGTAAAGATGACGTCACCGATGACGTCACAGATGCTGTGGACATCCCTCAAATGGAGTCTACACCCCGAGAACTGCAAGATGACACTTCCCACTACACATTCGAACCAAGGGTGGTCCATCTCTACACCAAACTCTATACCTTCTTTCACTGCCCCAAAATGCCCACTTTGGCTACTACTCCTACTGATGACTTCACCAATGACATCACAGATGACGTGAACATCCCTCAAATCGTGGTCTGCACCCCGAAAACTACAAGATGACACCTCACAGATGACCATCTTGAACCAGAAGGCAGACGCCGCCATCTTGGATATGTCCCATAATGCACCGGGTCAAAATACTCACTTCTGATTGGCTGAGGGCAGCGCCCCACGCATCCGGAAGTGAGCGCCCCACAAATGAGACAATTTCCACTTTTCTACGAGAGCTTCACACTAATACCCCACACGGTCCATTTGACCCGGGATGGTCAACCACTCAACAAACCTCCACGAATCTCCCAAAAGCCTGCTTTCTATACGACGACCAGACTGCGCATGCGCAAAATGATGAAAACGGACGATACATTAGCCCAGTCGGATCCCACTCACTCACTCATTCACTCACACTCACTCACTCACTCACGTCGTTAGTGCGTCCATGCGCTAAGACGGGCGTTGGGGACGCCTCACGGGCGTTGTGCACGCTCACTCACTCACTCAGACGCGCGCATACACTCACACTCACAGGTAACTCTACCAGGTAGTTGGATGTAAAAATAGGCCGTTATTTACTCCAAATGCACTCCATCGCCCCTCCGAAACTCCCGCTTTCGCTACTACTCTCACTGATGACGTCACAGGTGACGTGGACATCCCTTCAACTCGTGGTCTACACCCCGAGTGCTACAAAATAACACTTCCCTAGATACATTCGGACCAATAGTGGTCCATATCGGCCTCAAAATGTCTATTTCCATACTACGGCCTGCCGGCGCATGCGCAGAATAACGATATTCCTAACACCCATCCACCCAGGCGGTTACGCCCTCACGTGTGCATCACATTGATACCTCATTCGACTCAATCAGACCATTAGTGGCCCACCTATACCCCAAAACGTTCCTTCCAATGCACTTTTCCCACGGTTGAACACGAACGACACACTTGTCCAGGCGGATGCTCCTTCACGAATGCTTCACAACGATACCTCATAAGACTCCATCGGTTCACTAGGGGCTCACCTCGACGCCAAAACGTCTATTTCCATACCCTTTTCCCACAATTCCCTGTCTGCGCATGCGCAGAATGTCGAAGACGGACGAGACACTAGTCCAGGCGGATGCTGCCTCGTGACTGCTTTACATTGATACCTCACTCAACTCCATTGGACCATTAGTGGTCCACCTAGACCCCAAAACGTCTATTTCCATACATTTTGTCTACTGCGCATGCGCAGAATGACGTCAGTTCCACGTCATACTAGTCCAGGCGGATGTCCCCTCACGTATCCTTTACAACGATACCTCACTCGATCCCATCGGACGATTAGGGGCCCACCTCGACCGCAAAATGTCTATTTCCATGCCCTTTTCCCACAATTCCCTGTCTGCGCATGCGCAGAATGCTGACAACGGCCGAGTCACTAGTCCAGGAGGATGCCCCTCACATAGGCTTCACATTGATACCTCGTACTACTCCATAGGACCCATAGTGGCCCATGTCGATCCCAAAACGTCTATTTCCATACCCTTTTCCCACAATTCCCTGTCTGCGCATCGGCAGAATGGTGACAACGCCTGAGCCGCTAGTCCAGTCAGATGCCCCCTCATGTGTGCTTCACATTGATACCTCATACGACTCCATAGGACCACTAGTGGCCCACCCAGACCCCAAAACGTCTATTTCCATATCCTTTCCCCACAATTCCCTGTCTGGGCATGCGCAGAATGGTGACAACGCCTGAGCCGCTAGTCCAGTCAGATGCCCCCTCATGTGTGCTTCACATTGATACCTCATACGACTCCATCGGCCCATTAGGGGCTCCCCTCGATCCCAAAACGTCTATTTCCATACCCTTGGTCTACTGCGCATGCGTAGAATGCCGATATTCCAACCCCACACTCACAGCATCGGATGCACCCTCACGAATGCTTCACATGAATACCTTGCTCAACTCCATCGGACCATTAGGGGCTGCCCTAGACCCCAAAACGTCTATTTCCATACCCTTGGTCCACCACGCATGCGCAGAATGACGCTATTTCAACCCCACACCCAGCCCATCAGATGCCCCTTTACGAATGCTTCACTTTGATACCTGGGGACTACTTTTTCTCCACGGAAGCTTTTTTCCGTGACCGCATCACCGCCAGACATGACCGTATCACCGCGGAGGAATACAAGGTCAAAGGTTAACCGAACTATAGTCGTCAAAACTTGGCACACAGCCAATGCTGATGCAATCCATAACCTTGAGCTGGTAGCGCCCCCTGTCGGATGCAAGAGTTACCTCCCCCGGCAAAAAGAGACTTTAAATCCATAGACTATACTACTCAGATCTACAAGCAAATTTCTGGTGAAATATACTACAAAATACAATGAAAAATATAAGAAGATGCTTCAACACGTCATTGAGATCCGAGCGGTTAAAATGGCTTAGTTTTAACGAATAATGTACAATTTCCAACCAGCTGTCTGACGGCATCCTACATATGTGAGGTCCTGTACGTCAGCCTCTGTCATGTGTGAAGCACTACTTTTCCCTGAGGTTGTAAAGTTTCATTGTAAAGGTAGCACCAGTGAAAAATACCCATCGAGTTAAAGAGTGGATTTACAGATAAATAACAACAACAACAACAAAAATCCCAACTCCAGGTCTCTCATTAGAACAGTAAAACAGTTTTTATTCAGCCCCAATCTTCCTTAGAATGTATAGCACAAATACAGCCCTCAATTTGGTTTCTTGTCCTGCAAAATTTGTAGCTTGAAGCATGAAAAAGATCACCTTCATAGTCAACTCTACGAAGAAAATTTCCGGTAAAATATCCTACAAAAGAGTGTTCTTCTTTGGTGTCCTACATCAAAATGTTCCTGGTCCCATGGAGAATTCCACCGTAACCTGTTTGACATGCAGGTATATATATCTACATAAATAAAAATCCACAAAAACAATTGTTCTCAGAACTGCCAGCAGAAGTACATAAATATTAAATGCACAATATTGAAAAGCAGCTAAGAAAATTCTGTGCAGTATGTGCTAGGACAAAGACTACGTTAGATATGAAAATTGTTTTGAGAAGTTTTTTTTTTTTTTTTACTTTTTCAGTAATTGTCTTAGCCTAGAAATTTTTTGTACTTGACATGCGGATCAAATCACAGATACGTGTCAATTGGCAATTATTTATGCAGCTTCTTTTAGAATCCGGCACAATCAGAACAGACTGTGAATGAATGGATCACAATAGGCAGTTGGGGATTGAATAGAAAGAATCCAGACCATTTCCCTCACTGACTGCGCCAAATGGTTTAGATATATTAGCTTGTCAAACTAACACAGGTTGGTGACAGGGGCGTGACACACACCTGTCTTGGAGGTCTTTGGACTGTCCTTTATATTGGCTGACAGGATTTATCATTGCCTTTGAATATTATGTTGACATAGTAAATGATAAAAACATGTTTAAAAATACTTTCCAATGGAATTTTCTTCTCTGACATAATCCTTGTTGTAGTAGTGATTTCATACAATCTTAGAACCATCTTTCAAGAGTGTGTGTTTATTTTTTATTGACTTCTGTTGGCAGTGACGAGACCCTTTGTTTCTGTAATTATACCTCCAATTTACATTGTTTGTTCAAAGGGGTGTCATATTCACGTTCAGCAAGGTTTGGGAACACTTTGGTATATGATATTGGCCACCAACTGTATTACCTATTTAATAATCAGATAACTTGTGATTCTATGAAAAAAGGTAGCTGAACATATATCACCGCCTTAATCAACAATATCATTGACTTGAGCGGACGGCCGTCCACGCCACATATGTTTTGACTATTGCCATTATATAGCCCTGAATGTACACATCCTCCTCACAGCGGCAGTTGACCTTTACTACTTTGCTATGACGTATAGGGGAAAACCCACGTACCCACGGTTCAGTTTGATTCCGGCCGAATAACTCCTTCAGTGTTGCACATGACTGAACTACTTTTCATTTGCTCTGTCCAGATGAACAAGAGAAATAATCTCCAGATAATTCTTTTTAACGCTAGGTCAATAGAGGTATTATGCAGACTTGAAAAGTAATCGAAATGTCCGGCAAACATCTATTTTAATATGTCACTTCCGGCGATGTGCGCGAAGGCCCCGAATCCGGTCCAAAAATCTGACTGATAACTGGGGTATTATTAGACCCCCAGCAAGGTGGTTGGTGTGTACACAGTTTTCTCCTAGTCCTGTATTGTTTATGTGTATGTATGTTGGTTTAGTTGTTTGAAATTAATTTTCAGATTGTTTATTCTAGTTTTCTGGTCAGCACTGCGGTAATTAGGTTTCAGTTTGTGTGTACCCAATCCTTGCAACACATAATATGGATAACAACGATACCGCCAAGGCAGACGATCCACACTCGAATCTTGTAACACACCTCCAGTTTTTTAATGAAGAAATACCAGAGCAAATTAGCTATTCATCAGCTCCGAAATCCACCACAAATTTTGATTTCATCGATAACCTCTGCTTCAATCTCATTGAATTGAATTCTATTAAAAGACGATAACGATTTCGAAATTGCACATCGGCAAAGTATTATTATTCACCAAAGTATTTTCTGATAAGACCTTTATCAATGAAATTAACAGTTCATCCTCTATTACTAATACCAGTACATTGTCCTTTTTACATGTGAATGCGCGAGGTCTCAACAGGCTTTGTCCATAACTTGAAGCACCAATTTTCCGCCTTAGGATTGTCTGAAAGTTGGCAGAATCTTACTACTGAAGATCCATTTGATTTACCCGGCTACAAACCCTATGTGCCATCAAGAAAGAAAAGAAAATGGGCTAATTTTCTATGTTCATGAAAATATAAAGTGCTGTAAAGTACGTGATGACCTCTCCCATCTTGACGATGATGGTGAACATGAATTCTTATTTTTAGAACTAGTCTGTGGCGATAAAACCTACTTAGTTGGCTTACTTTACTGACCCTGGCAAAGACTTTCACGATTTTAACCGATTCCTCCTTTCTACTCTTAAAACTCCGGACATCGAAGGAAATAATTGTATACTAATGGGGGATTTTAATATTGATCTTTTTAAATCTGACCGTCATACACCTTCGAAAGAAAACTTCGATATCTTAAAGTCAAACTATTTCTTTCCACAAATTACCAAACCGAAAATTCATCAACATTTATTGATAATATATTCACCAATTTTCATGAAGACAGTCTCCTCTCGGGTATTTTCATGCCGGACATTATTGATCGTTTTCCAGTTTTCCATATCCTAAAAACGGAGTACATCTTTGAGGCCCGTGACCAGACCTTACAGTACCGCAGAATCACTTCTGAGCAAAAAGATAGATTTACTCCAATAATAAAAGAAACTGGCTGAATGGATGTTGGATCTGATCAGTTATAGGGCGATCCAGCTCTCTAAAATGAAGGTAAAAAGGGTCGTTTTTGCTCAATAACTTTTGATTCCTAATTAACCAATGCTTCAAAACTTCTGGCGCGTTAATTTATCTATTGTTCCATGTCGTAAAATTAATTTGCCATTTGATGAACCAGTCAAAGTTGTTTAAACAACGTGACAGATGTTTATCCTATTATTATGCAAATTAGATGACAATTTATTGTTTTACTGCCATTCGGTGCGGATTTATATGCCTGTGTGCGCCTCAAGAGGATTTTGCTGAATTCATTATGTGAACTGATTTATTGAGCAAAAACGATCTCCATTTTAGAGAACGGGTTGCCCTAACCTGCTGATAGTAGAGACCTTAGTAAAGCTATTGGCAAATTCCTGACTATATTGAACCCTATAACGATTGTTTCCCTTAGTCAACGTCTAAAATGAAAAAGAAAAAAAATTATTAAATTTTGGATCACACGCAACTTCATGATCTATTCGGTGAACTTGGGGAATATCCACTATACTATATGTGAAAGTATCCCCTCGAATGGTAGCTTTTTGGATGAAAATAATTCGGGGAAAAGAAGCAAATTGTGTTACATTGTTAAGTTTATGTTTGCGCAAAGAGAAAATTTCAAATCCCCATGGTTAGACTGCATTAAAACTGGGACGAATATTCTCTATACTCGTCCCAGATTAAAACAACTCTGGGTAATACTGGCTTCAACTATGTGTGGGATTCACAAAATGTAAACAATGCTGCAAGTCTCTCAATTTCCATTCAAAGTTTAATGCCTGCCTTTCAGGTCATGTGACTGTGTACATTGGCTCTGGTTATTAACCCTGATAGTTCACATGGATTAATAAGTTCGTGTTTCCGAGCTGTTAATGTCAATTAGGACCGTCATTTCATAGTACGTAGAAACATAATCTGGAGGTTCGATATTATGTCGAAAAGTGGAATGTTGAAATATTCACCAGGCGGACAGAGACGCAGTTTCTGTGTAACCTGAAACAACCTATTACTTAAAACTAGGAACAAACCCTCAATGATCAATTTATTCAAAAGTGGCACAGCGATTTGTACTCTTCATCAAAAGGTGTCATTTACAGAATATTCAAAACCGACTTCCAGTTCGAAAAATATCTGACTATTTTGAACGAAAAAAGCAGAATTATCAGTAGATTTCGATCATGTAACCATAAATTGCCAATTGAAACGGGGAAATGGAAAGCTATAACAGGCAGAAGATAAGTGTAAGCTCATCAGTCTCAGTAAATTTATCAAAGAAGGAATGTGCATATGTAATTATTAGTAATGTCTACATGTATATTGTATGTTTAAGGCCCCATAAAAAAATGCCTTGTTTCCCATCACCGCCCGCCCCGATTTTTCCGCCCGCCCCGATTTATTTTTTATTTTTTTCTCACCTGCCTTGGTGGTGTTTCTTTTGGTATGAAAATGAGGCTGAACTGACTTTGGTTTACACCAGCGGCTGTTGTTGCGCGCTAGGAATGCTTGTTGTGGCAGAGGAGCTGGGGTATAGATTTTATGGGATGTCAAGATTTTATACGCGATCGACAGTCTTACCCTGTGTGATTACCCGGGCCTTGCCAGCAACTTGGGGTTTCTTCTGTGCGCCATTGGAGGTCATGTTTATTAGATACTGTTCTGGATCGAGACTTCTTACTTGACTGTTTTGTGTGTGGAGATACTGAAGATGTTTATCTAGTCGTCCTTCCCAAGACTGATAATAATTCGGTTATTTTTTTATCTGTAATTGGACCTCATTGAAGGTCTTTCAATGACAAGTATCTTTGCTGTAATCAAGGCGACATGTCCGTGATATTGTCGCGCTGTTTGCAATTTTATGGTTGTAATCTCATTTTCGTTCTGTTTGTGTATACATTTCTAGTCGTATATAAATGTATAGTAGTAACACAGGAACACAACTTCTGCAGCATTGTCACTGTATAAATGTATAGTTGATATTTATTTTCCGTTGAAGAACTTACGTTATTCTATTCCCCAGTGAGATATAGTTTCATGCCTAGTAGACTTTGTGGTGTGACTGCCCAAGGTAATATTCATGATCGTCAATTCATGATCGTCAAGTTCTCCATTTCGTGAGAATAGCTCAGCTTATTGTTTCCTGCTGGAATAAAACACCCAGTTTTTTTCCTTTCAAATCACAATGATTCAGGTGTTATCAATACCATCTTTCGAGTTCTGTCTACCTGCATAGGAATGGAGAGTTTGCGACTACGAAATCAGAATGAGATGAGCAGTATGCAGGAGGTGAGAATGGAAATAAAAACGCCATGGGATTTTTGCCGATTTATCCAATTGATGTATTTATTCACTCTTCAGCAAGACGGTGTACAAAATGAAACTTTAAAATGAATTGTATACCATTTTAGGACCAAATTAGACTATCATTCTCTTAATATCAGTGGATTCTTGAATGAACTGAACCATCCCTATGTCCTTCCGAAAATAAAAAATAAAACATAACAAAGGACCGCCCGTCCGACTTTTTGAAAAGTCAGTGATGGGAAACAAGGCATTTTTTTTTATGGGGCCTAATGTTTTTTTCACTGTTAAAAAAAAACACATACAACATTTTTCACTGTTGATGGCCCTCGGTGACCGAATGGTCAAAGGCGCTTCGCTGGTGACCGCTAGCCTCACACCGCTGAACCGGCACGGGTTCGAGCCCAATTGGTCCATGTGTGGAAGTTACTTGCCGACGGGCGGTGGTTCTCTCCGGGTACTGTCATCATATGAACGAAACAAACTTGAGTGTGACATTAAGCCACCCCCCCCCCCCCAGACTCACACACACACCCATTTCACTGTTGAACCGATCATCCGCCATCTGTAACTCACATTGTATACCCCTCGTGCCACACTGAGTGATTAGCGTGTAGTAAATGATTGATTGATTGTATATTAAACTCGATATATGAAAAGTACAGACTATATATCGACTCTACCTTCTCACTCGTGATGAAATTATTCATGTTGAATACAGCATATAGAAATAAACTCAACCATATTCTACGATTGTCTAAGAAACAATATTTTAGATATAAATTTAATGAGAGTAATCAAGATATGAAAGGAATGCACTTATGAGTAGAAGTAAGGCAACAAGAACACCTCAGTATTTCAGAGTAGACAGTGAGAATATATCAGACAATCAGGTTATCGCCAACAAGTTTAATGAATAATTTAGCACAGTGGCACCCAATTTTGATTTGAAATCTCAAGTACTCCTAATAATTTTGAAGATTACCTTAGCATACCTGTGTCTGGCAATTCTGAATTCACACCTGTAACCCTGAATGACGTGAAGTCCATGATAATGAATCTGAAGTCTACTGCACCTGACCCAGACGATATGCGAACGTCCTTGTTAAGCTGATTGCATTTTTGTGCCGCTTGCCCACATACTCTTTCCTTCTCCGCTGGGGTAGTCCCAAAGCCCTTCAAAAAATTTGAAAGTTACACCAATATTCAAAGCCGATGATCCCTCTGTACTATAAAGTTATAGACCAATATCTGTCTTGCCATGTTTAGGTAACATTCTCGAAAAAAATACGGTTACGAAAATATCATATTTTTTGGAATCCAATGCAATTCTCGCCAAAGATAAGTTTGGTTTTAGGCCCAATCACTCGAAATCTTTAGCAGCATCTACATTATACGACACAATTGTCTCCGCAAAAGAATCCAAACTTTACAGTATAGTTTCCTTCTTGGATCTGTCTAAGGCTTTCGACACTGTGAACCATAATATATTACTCTCTAAACTCGATCACCACGGGTTTTGAGGCCTGGCAAATACTTGGTTCAAGAGTTATGTCTGACAGATCCCACTCTGTTAAATATAATGGCGCCTACTCCGAACCGTCTTTAATTTTATATGGCGTTCCCCAAGGATGAATATTGGACCCGATTCTTTTTCTTCTCTATATCAATGGTATGAGTAATGTTTCAAATCAGCTGAAAATTATTTTATTTGCTGACGACACCAGTGTAGTATATTCTTCTGAAATTATAGTCGAGGTCTTCGATATCATGTCACAAGAATTAGAAATTCACTTTTACTTGCTTTTCCTGTAACCAACTCTCGCTGAATATCAAGAATGAGCGAGTGAGTAGGATTTAACGTCGTTTTCATCATTTTTTTCAGTCAAGAAAACGAAATATATGTGTTATAAAGACTTAATAACTATAAACACACGCACACAGAAATATCCGACAGATGCTGGCTTCGTGTCACTGGATGCTGGCTTTGTATCAAAGGATGTTGCCTTCATGTCGCGGAAGCGGACTTCGTCCCGGTGATGTAGGTTGTGGTCGGGAGGCAGTAGTAGGGACACCGCAAATTGAGTAGTTAGCGCCTCACTGCGCATGCGCAGACCTGTGTGTGACGTCATAATTGTGTTTGTGCGCATGCGTGATGAGTGGGCGTGGCCTATGTTTGTGGGCGTGGCCTATGTGAGTGGGTGGGTTTAAAATGGCGGCTTGTTTTGTTGTTTTTGTAAGATAAGGTGCCGCCATTTTGAACCCACCCACTCACCTTGTGTACTGATTGACCTGTAGGGTGAGTGGGTGGGTTCAAAATGGCGGCTTGTTTTGTTGTTTTTGTAAGATAAGGTGCGGCCATTTTGAACCCACCCACTCACCTTTTTGGCGGCGTGGTTCGGGCATGTTCGGGCATGTTCGGGCAAAAAAAAAAGTTCCGGCAAAAAAAAAAAAAAAAAAAATGTATTCATGCGCGGTGATGCGGTTTGGCCGTGGTTTGGGCGGTGATTCGGTCTCGGGAAAAAGCTTCCGCGGAGAAAAAGTAGTCCCTAGATAAAATGGTCCGATGGGGTCGAGTGAGGTATCAAAGTGAAGGTTAGGTGAAGGAGCATCTAATGGGCTGGGTGTGGGGTTGAAATATCGTCATTTTGCGCATGCGCGGCGGCCGAAGGGTATGAAAATAGCCTTTTTGGAGCTAGGGGAGCCCCTAAGGGTCCGATGGGGTCGAGTGAGGTATCAAATTGAAGGTTAGGTGAAGGGGCATCTGATGGGCTGGGCGCGGGGTTGAACTGTCGGCATTCTGCGCATGCGCGGAGGCCAAAGGGTATGAAAATAGCCTTTTTGGAGCTAGGAGATTGACTACTGGTCCAGTGGGGTCGAGTGAGGTATCGATGTGAAGCATTCGTGAAGGGTCATCTGATGGGCTGGGGGTGGGGTTGAAATATCGGCATTCTGCGCATGCGCGGTGGCCCAAGGGTATGGAAATAGCGGTTTTGGAGCTAGGGGAGTCCCTAATGGGCCAATGGAGTAGTATGAGGTATCAAAGTGAAGCATTCGTGAAGGGGCATCTGATGGACTGGGTGTGGGGTTGAACTATCGGCATTCTGCGCATGCGTGGTGGCCCAAGGGTATGGAAATAGCCGTGTTGGAGCTAGGGGAGCCCGTAATGGACCAATAGGGTCGAGTGAGGAATCAAAGTGAAGCATTCGTGAAGGGGCATCTGATGGGCTGGATATGGGGTTGAACTATCGGCATTCTGCGCATGCGCGGTGGCCCAAGGGTATGGAAATAGCCGTGTTGGGAGCTAGGGCAGCCCCTAATGGACCAATTGGGTCGAGTGAGGTATCAAAGTGAAGCTTATGTGAAGGGGCATCTGATGGGCTGGGTGTAGGGTTGAACTATCGGCATTCTGCGCATGCGCGGTGGCCCAAGTGTATGAAAATAGCCGTGTTGGGATGTAGGGGAGCCCCTAATGCACCAATGGGGTCGAGTGAGGTATCTAAGTGAAGCATTCGTGAAGGGGCATCTGATGGGATGGGTGTGCGGTAGGAATATCATTCTGCGCATGCGCAGATGCAATACGGAGGTCTCGTCCAATCAGAAGCGAGTATTTCAAATCCGTCCCAGAGCTCTCGTCAATCAGAAGCGAGTATTTTGATCCGGTGCATTATGGGACATATCCAAGATGGCGGCACGTATGTTCAAGATGGCGGCACATCCGGTGTCGAAAACTGGCCATTTTGTCGGATGTGGTCACGCAGTGTCGAAAACTGGACCCTGTATGACGTCACTTCCGGGTTTTTCACTAAAAACTACCTCCAAACATAGAAGAGTTCCTAATGTTTCCTCTTAGACGTCCGTATGTTCAATCGCCGGTGTGTTTTGTGTTTTCCCGCCCCGCCCCAGCGCCCCGCCCCAGCGCCCCGCAGCGCGAGCGCGCGCGCGAGTTCTCCGGAAGTGCGCGCGCGGACGCGGGTCAAAAGGTCAAAGGGTCACCTCCAGGTCAGACGGTCCAATGTCCAATGAGACAATGTTGCGGCATCGCTATAGTCAGAGCTTGAGCACAAAAAAAAAAAAAAGAAAAAAAAAAAGGGGGGATTCTAGATGAACCTGGGAAAGATGGGCAGTTCCATTTGGACCAATCAGCGGTCGAGAAAAAGCGTCACTTCCGGTCTGCGTGAATCGGGCGTGACCTGGGACTATGGGATGCATGTACTCACTTGGTTCTGGGTATTTGTCATCACGGGGAGGTCACGTGATGAGTTCAAGGTCATATCATTTTTTGGTGTGGGGTTGAACTATCGGCATTCTGCGCATGCGCGGTGGCCCAAGTGTATGAAAATAGCCGTGTTGGGATGTAGGGGAGCCCCTAATGGACCAATGGGGTCGAGTGAGGTATCTAAGTGAAGCATTCGTGAAGGGGCATCTGATA
>JAVTVY010033899.1:0-14396 GCA_036873755.1 Hanleya hanleyi
AAAATCTGGCCCAATGTCTTGTCGTCGGAATTTGACTGTTGAATTAGGGCGACATCATCATCTTCAACCCTCGTGCGATGGGTGGGAGTTCCCGCTTTCTCGATACTGGTGCCTACGGACTCTTCTACCTGCAAACGTGACTGCAGAACAGGGTGTCGTGTGCGTTGGTGTCGCAGCAACTGACTGGTCAGTTTGAAAATCCGACCACATTCTTCGCATGGACGCTTGGGTACTTCATGCCGTGCACGTGTGTGGCGCTGCAAATGATCTGGGCGCTGAAACGACAGTGTACATATCGTACAGCTATGCCGGGCGGTTCCTTCGTGCTTGGTACCCTTATGGCGGCGCAAGTCGTGCAGACGAGTGAATGCTTTCGAGCACGTAGTACAATGAACATCTTGGTGGTTGACAGAGTGTCTGATGAAACGACCAGGCCGCTTCCCTTTTATAGCACGCTAGCTGGTGATCTATTTTTAGCACACACAAACGAACCCCCCCACAAACAGGTCAGTACCATCTCCTTTCCTTCAATTCACATCGAAAGTGACGTCATACCCCAACATGTCTAAACATGATCCGACAACATGAAAAGGATGCAGGTCAAGTGCACTCAATGACCTGGTGTACAAACGACCTAATATGACCACTCACTCACTCATGTGTGTGTGTGTGTCTGTTTACCTGTGTGTCTGCGTCTGTGTGTGTGTGTCTGTGTGTGTGTGCATGCATGTGTGTGTGTAGGTATGTGTGTGTGTATGCATAGGTGTGTGTTGTGTATGTGTGTGGGTGTGCGTGAATGCGCGTGTGTGTGCGTGTATGTGTGTATACGTCTGTGTGCGTGTGTATGTGTGTGTAGGCGTGTGCTTGTGCGTGTATATGCGTGAGTATGTGCTTGTATGCATCTGTGTGTGTGTGTGTTTGTGTAAGTGTGTGTGTGCTTGTCAGTGTGTTCACGCGTATATGTGTGCGTGTGTATGACTGTATGTGTGTATGCGTCTCTGTGTATGTGTGTGTGTGTACGTGTGTGTATGCCTGCGTATGCGTGTGTGTATGCATGTGTATGTATGTCTGTGTGTGTGTGTGTGTGTGCTTGTGAGTGTGTACGCGTGTGTGTATGCGTGCGTGTGTATATGCGTCTGGGTATACGTGTGTGTGCGTGTGCGTGTGTGTATGCATGTGTGTATGCATGTATGCCTCTGTGTGTGCGTAAGTGTGTGCTTGCGAGTGTGTTTCTTAGATCGGAGCTCTTGGCGCTCAAAGCCTGTGGAGCTCAGAGCTCGGAAGTGACATTTGCATATGACCTCTGTGAGGTCACTTCCGCTTCCGTTCACGTGACCGGAACTGAGCTTTGACCCCGGCGCGCAAAGGTTTCCACAATGTTCATTCCTATATTTAAAGACTCTACCACCACCACACACACCACCACCGACTCCACCAACACCACCACCGCACACCACCAACACCACCACCAACGCCACCAACGCCACCACCAACGCCACCAACGCCACCACCGGGCGTCAACGCCCGGTGGTGGTGGTGGTGGTGGCGGAAACTGACCTTTGACCCCGGCGCGCAAAGGTTTCCACCGCACGGTGGAAACCTTTACACTGCGCGCTTCGATGTGAATTGAAGGAAAGGAGATGGTACTGACCTGTTTGTGGGGGTTCGTTTGTGTGTGCTAAAAATAGATCACCAGCTAGCGTGCTATAAAAGGGAAGCGGCCTGGTCGTTTCATCAGACACTCTGTCAACCACCAAGATGTTCACTTGTACTACGTGCTCGAAAGCATTCACTCGTCTGCACGACTTGCGCCGCCATGAGGGTACCAAGCACGAAGGAACCGCCCGGCATAGCTGTACGATATGTACACTGTCGTTTCAGCGCCCAGATCATTTACAGCGCCACACACGTGCACGCCATGAAGTACCCAAGCGTCCATGCGAAGAATGTGGTCGGATTTTCAAACTGACCAGTCAGTTGCTGCGACACCAACGCACACGACACCCTGTTCTGCAGTCACGTTTGCAGGTAGAAGAGTCCGTAGGCACCAGTATCGAGAAAGCGGGAACTCCCACCCATCGCACGAGGGTTGAAGATGATGATGTCGCCCTAATTCAACAGTCAAATTCCGACGACAAGACATTGGGCCAGATTTTGCACGACGAGGAGAGCAAAGTACACTTCGTGGACGAACCCATACATGTTCCTAGCGATCTGTTACACGAACACCATCCAGTGAGTGACATCTATCGGCGCCATTGGCACATGATCCGGCACTGTTTCTACCGTCATCGCCCCATTCAAGATATCTACAATTTCCGACTGACCAACCTCGCCCACCTACGCAGCTACGTGAAAGCCATCTTCAACGATCAAACTACGGCCTTCAAGTTGAATCTGGCGTTTGGTTATGTGCTGCAGCATAAGGACATAGACCAAGCAGCCCGATATTTTTACCCGAGCAGTAACATCCGGGTATTTGACGAACCGTTTACCATCATTAACCAGGGGTCGCTAGAGGCAATGCTGGAGAAACTGGACACCGTGGATCCCTTGGAATGGGCCCAACAACAACGCCCCAACACACAATGGGTCGTAGAGAGGGTGACCAATGTCACGTTTTTCGTTACCAAGCTGACCGACCACCCCCATCGGGTGAATGTTGCACCCTTGCACTGATGAATACCATAGCATGTAATACATACTCTATATGTCTGGTCCTCGACTTCGGGTAGAGTGTGCTAAAAATAGATCACCAGCTAGCGTACTATAAAAGGGGAGCGGCCTGGTCGTTTCATCCGACTCTCTGTCAACCACCAAGATGTTCACTTGCACAACTTGCCAGAAGCTGTTTACTCGTCTAGATAATTTACGACGCCACGAGGCCTCCACCCACAACGATGCTCGGTACAACCTGCGCACGGTCGTTCAATCGAGAGGATGTTTTACTGCGCCATGAACGCTCACTCCACGGGGGTGCGAAGGAACAATGTTATGAATGTGGTCGGCTTTTCAAACGACCCAGTCAGTTGCTGCGACACCAACGTTTGATTCATAGTTAATCACCACGGTATGAGCGACAACCTTCTACTGAAGAGGAGCCGTGGAAGGTCAGACCCAGTGAAGATAAGCCCGGGGAGACGAATGCCACTGGTGATGCGATGACGGAGAGTCTGTCAATACCCACAGTTCAGAAGAGCCTGGATATCCAGCCGGACCCCAGCATTACTGCTCCCAGTCATTCGCCTGACAACATCGAACATTTTATGGTCGAGCCCATAAATGTTCCCAACGATCTCTTACAGGACAACCATCCAGTGAGTGACGACGATCGGGGCCATTGGTCCATGACACGGTACTGTTTCCACAAACATCGCCCTATTGAAGATATCTACAATTTCCCACTGACCAAACTCACCCGTTTACGCAGCTACGTGGAAGCCATCTTCGAAGATCAAACTACGGCCTTCAACTTGAATGTCGCTTTCGGGTACATCTTACGTCACAAAAAGACGGACCAGTTACGGTATTGTTACCCCAGTGCCAACAACCTTGTGTTTGACCTGCCGTTTACCATCATTCACCGGGCGTCGCTAGAGATGATGCTGGCCCAAGTGGAACAATTGGATGCCTTGAGATGGGCACACCGTCAACGCCCCAACACACAATGGGTGGTAAAGAGGGTAACCAATGTTACGTTTTTCGTGACCAAGACGACCAATCAACCCATCGGGTGAATGCGTCACCCATGCACTGATGAATACCACAACATGCCGTACATACTCTCTATGTCTACATGCTGATCGTTGACTTGAGCTCAGTAAACACTTGTGCCTGATGTGACGATGCGTTGAATAATAAAACACGGTGTTTGATATTTCGAATGCGAACATACTAAACATACCCAGGGCGGCTCCCCCAGCCTGGGTATGATGTAAAATTTGGGGATAATAAACTATATGACAAAAACTTCTTGTTGTTCTCTCATGTGTCATCCTTGTTGTTGTTGTTCTCTCTCCGGGGCTCTTAGAACTCGGCGCATGCACACACGCACCCAGACAAACAGACGCATACACACACACACACACACACACACACACACGCATCAGACGCATACACACACACACACGTACGCACACATGCACACAGACACACACGCACACACACACATACACACACGTACACGCAAGCACACATGCACAGACACACAGACGCATACACAGACACACAGACGCATACACACACACATGCACGCACACGCACACACACAGACGCATACACACACACACACAGACGCCCACACACACACACACATGCATACTCATTGCGCAATGCGCCGCAAGGTCAATGGGGCTCGACATGCGCTTTCATACTACTAATCCATCCTTCACTGCCCCAAAATGCCCACTTTCGCTACTACTCGTAATGATGACGTCACTGATGACGTCACAGATGACGCGGACATCCCTCAACTCGGGATCTACACCCTAAGCGCTACAAAATGACACCTCCCACGACGCATTCGGACCAAGGATGGTCCATCTCTACACCAAATACCTTCCTTTCACTGCCCCAAAATGTCCACTTTCGCTACTACTCGTACTGATTACGTCACTGATGACGTCACAGATGACGCGAACATGCCTTAAATCGGGATCTACACCCCGAGAGCTACAAGATGACACCTTACACGACGCATTCGGACCAAGGATGGTCCCTCTCTATCCCAAATACCTACCTGTACTGCCCCAAAATGGTCACTTTACTTACTACAACCAACTGCGCATGCGCAGATTAACGCGACTTGCACTTAAAAACACACCATTCTGACTCTAACCTACACAAGCTTTGACACCTTCCACGACCTATTCGGACCCATAGCGGTCCATCTCTACCCCAAACACACATCCACATACCCCCAAAAAAGCCTGATTTCTCTACTACAACCAACTGCGCATGCGCAGATTGACACGACTTGCATTTAAAAACACGCCATTCTGACTCTACCCCACACAAGCTTCACAGTGATACCTCACACGACCCATTCGAACCGTGAATAGCCCATCTCTAACCCAAACACACACCCACATACCCCCCAAAATGCCTACTTTCTATACTACGGGCCAGGCTGCGCATGCGCAGACTATTGAACACGGACGAACCATTAGTGTAGTCAAGTGCTCCTCCACGAGAGCTTCAAAATAAGACCTCACTCGACCCCATTGGACCATTAGGGACTCACCTAGACTCCAACATGTCCACCCCGTATGGGCCTATACACCCATAGCCATGCAGTATAGGCCTATGGGCCTACCCAGGCCTCGGTGACTTTTTTCAAAAATTTCACCGATTCGCTCCGCAACACTTCCTATCATGTTCTACATGACGAGACGAGTAAAACGAGACCCCACAACCCTACCGCAAATGTATAGAAGTGGGTTTCCCAGTAGGATAAACATTGAACCTATACCCCAGTATGGTGAGTGAGTGAGTAGGATGTAACGTCGTTTTCAACATTGTTTCAGTCATATCACGACGGTGCCTACCCCAGTATGGGACTATATGGGTCTATATATGGGTCTCGGTGAATCTTTTCAAAAATTTCACCGTTTCATGCCGGGACACTTCCTATCATGTTCTAAATGACGAGACGAGTAAAACGAGACCCCACAACCCTACCGCAAATGTATAGAAGTAGGTTTCCCAGGGGGACAAACATTGATCCTATACCCCAGTATGGGACTATATGGGGCTATATCGTACTTTTTCAAAAATTTCACCGATTCGCACGGGGACACTTCCTATCATGTTCTAAATGACGAGACGAGTAAAACGAGACCCCACAACCCTACCGCAAATGCATAGAAGTACGTTTCCCAGGGGGACAAACATTGATCCTATACCCCAGTATGGGACTATATGGGGCTATATCGTACTTTTTCAAAAATTTCAACGATTCGCTTCGCGACACTTCCTATCATGTTCTACATGACGAGACTAAGAAAACGAGACCTCACAACCTATACCGCAAATGTCGAGAAGTAGGTTTCCCAGGATGGTCCTATACTCCCCATACCCCATATAGGCATTTTCGCGTAATTTAGGATAAAGTCCGTGTTCCGTATTTTTTCAGGAAAAATTTTACATGCACCCACCCATGCTTGAAATATACTTCACTTTGATACCTCATACAACTCCATCGGCCCATTAGGGGCTCCCCTAGCTCCAAAACGTCTAGCAGGACCCATACAAGGTCCAGTTTTCGACACTAGGTGACCACATCCCGACGAAATGGCCAGTTTTCGACACCGGATGTGCCGCCATCTTGAACATACGTGCCGCCATCTTGGATATGGCCCATAATGCACCGGGTCAAAATACTCGCTTCTGATTGGCTGACAGCTCTGTGACGAATTTGAAATACTCGCTTCTGATTGGACGAGAGCTCCGCATTGCGTCTGCGCATGCGCAGAATGATATTCCTACCGCACACCCAACCCATCAGATGCCCCTTCACGAATGCTTCACTTTGATACCTCACTCGACCCCATTGGACCATTAGGGGCTCCCCTAGCTCCAAAACGGCTATTTTCATATCCTTGGGCCACCGCGCATGCGCAGAATGCCGATATGTCAACCACACACCCAGCCCATTAGATGCCCCTTCACGAATGCTTCACTTTGATACCTCACTCGATCCCATTGGACCATTTGTGGCTCCCCTAGCTCCAACACGGCTATTTCCATACCTTTCGGCCACCGCGCATGCGCAGAATGCCGATACTTCAATCCCACACCCAGCCCATCAGAGGCTCCCTCACCTAGGCTTCACTTTAATACCTCACTCGATCCCATTGGACCATCAGGGGCTCCCCTAGCTCCAAAACGTCTATTTTCATACCCTTGGGCCACCGCGCATGCGCAGAATGCCGCTATTTCAATCCCGCTATTTCAAACCCAGCCCATTAGATGCCCCTTCACCTAAGCTTCACTTTGGTACCTCACTCGACCCCATTGGTCCATTAGTGGTTCCCCTAGCTCCAACACGGCTATTTCCATACCCTTGGTCCACACGAGTTGTCTCCCTTGCGTCAGTGTGTGCAGATGGCGCTGTGGTTAGGATCGACGCCGTGATGTGGCAAGGGCGTCCCCACACCATCCTGGAGCCGCCATTTTGTTTGTTGATTTTCTGCGGAGATACACGGGACAATAAACACTCGAACCTAGGGTGGTACAGATGCTAGACTGATCCTATTAACATGGTACAACACCTATAGATTATGTTTATTACTAGGACGTCAGCGAAATACTAGTACCCATCCTCCGCATGGCAGAACTGTACAACCCAGAACAAGTCTAGACATGCCTTGATCACGTGATCGTCATGGGAAACCCCCACTGGGGAATCCCCCCTGGGAAACCCCTCCGCACTTCCTCCGCAAATCTGCGCAGAAACACCTGCGCACTCGTCAAAATGTGCGCTGTAATCACCTTTATATACTACTCTCTTCTTCTAGAATGTTTTGTTTGGTACAGCGTCTGATATCAGAGATACTGTTCACCAGAAAATATGTATCGGATGAATAAGAAATACAAAGCAACGATTACTGTCATTATATCAGCCAAATGGTTCATTCGCAGATGTAAGCGAAAATGACAGCTATCGACTATTGTACCTTTAAGGTTCCCGGAATTCGAGCGATAAGATTTTTGACACCTCATTGGTTTTTGCTCTATTACATTGCCAGAACTGAAATCAATAAAGCCAGTTATATATCCTCTTAAAACTATCCATTCATATGAACTTGAACAAGAAAAAACCCCGCAATATTTCTTATTTTTCCTCAAATTTTCTTGGGAGTCTGACAAGATAATTTGTCTTACCTAAGATTAATGCCCTAAGAATTATTTCTCAAACAAGAAATTATTTCTCTGTTTTTCTTACTTTTTCTTGGGAGTCTAACAAGAAATTATTTCTTATTTAACATTTTACTAGAATGAGAAAAGAAAACTCAATATTTCTTACTTTTTCTCAAATTTTCTTGAGAGTCTGACAAGATAATTTTTCTCATCTAAGATTAAATGCCATAAGAAATTATTTCTCGAGCAAGGAATTATTTCTCAATTTTTCCTACTTTTTCTTAGAAGTCTGGCAATAATTTTTTTCTTACTTAAAGTTTAACTTTAAGAATTATTTTCTAGAACCAGAAAAGAAAACTCAGTATTTCTTATTTTTTCTCAAATTTTCTTGGGAGTCTGACAAGATAATTTTTCTCACTCAAGATTTGTCACAAAAATTATTTTCTTCAGCAAGAAATTAATTCTTAATTTTTGCAAGAATATTTTTTTTAGGCAAGAAAACTAGAAATTTGTTCTTATCATTTCCCTGATATAATCGGAAATGTTCCCTTTTGACAATACTTTTAGGTTTTCACCGTATTCTGCCATACTATATCAAAGCCACCTGCCCTCTGTCTAGCGACCATACACAAAAATATACACTTTCTAAAATATCAAAGTTCACATGAATGGATTCATGGATAATTTTCTTTCACGCTCAGCATAAATTTAACAACTTTCTTGCCATATTTGATCTGTTTCCAGCCGCTTGAAATTATTTTTGTAATGCGCTATGGAAATATGCTCTATTTTACAAATCATGTTTGCCTCTCGTATTTACTAGATTTATACTGAGTGTGATGGGAAATTATCCCGAAATCCATTGATGTGAAGTTTGATATTTAGGAAGGTATATATGTGTTGGGAATGTCGATAGACAGCAGGGCTTTGTGTTTAGAATTAAGTACACGAGCTAAAAATAGCCCACGTCAAAATATTTAGGAGAGTGTATTTGAAAGTCAGGCGAGTGGTGGCAATATAATACAATATAAAATATGACAGTTTACGTGAGCTAAAAATCACTCTCGTGACATGAATTTACGCGAGTGTTTGCGTGCAGGTGAGCTATCTCTCACGCTAACGACGAAGCCCTGAGACAGAGGGCAGGTGGCTCCACTATCAGTCACTTATTTTGCTCTTTACGAGGAGAACTGGCTCTGCCGTTATTCAGTCAAACAATATCACAATATCGAATGTAGTTGTCATAACGTCAGAGAAGACTCGGACTAATTTCCAACTTGCATAAATGTCATAAATCCCAATATAATGTACAGGAGTTTGTCTCTTTTACAGTTCTATTTATTGGAACAGCCTATAAAATTGTAATGCTATAACATGGAGAGCGTCTAAACAAGCCAGGTTTTTTTCTAAACTTAAAAGTTGCATTATTGGTAGATAGATGTATCCTGAGAACACCATGAATTATTTTATTATGATCTTGTTTCAACACAATTTATTATAGTATTCACTTTTCAATTGAAGTAGCTCCTTCCAGCTACATGGGCAAAACTAGTCTTTGTGCAACAAAAGCTGAAATGAGCTGCAGTATCCAGTTTTAGTAATCGTCTTAACTGTCAGACCAACGAAAACGAGAATGCAACAGCAGCAAATTTAATATTTACTTGATTGAAATTCATGTGAGGAGAGGCACTGTGCCGACAAAACCCGATCATTCATATAATAATTCAGCCTGAATGTTTTTTTGATTTGTGCCTCTGTTCTGCAAGAATAATTCCCCTTATAAGTATAAACTATCCGCACCAGTCCTGATCGGAGACATTGCAATGTTCATAATGTCATTCTCACTTCCCGGCGAGACGAGGCACCCCCTGACGGCATAGTAAAATAATAGCTCGCGTGAATTTAGCGAAGACAGCTGCGATGTGAGCTAAAAATCACTCTTGTAGGACTCAGGAAAAGCTGAACTAGACACATCGTAGTAAAAAATTCCCATGATTTATTTACATTGAAAAGAAACATTTTTTTTTTCAGTAAAACTGTCAATTAGAAGTATTTACTTTTAAGTATTTCCTGAGTTACATATATAAAATCTTCCATCATTAGTTTCATAAATTAGATTTCCAGTGGCCATTCACATAACTTTGTAATCAATGACAACATAATGTTCATCTTCCACACGCGAGATGACCTGTGGCCCCAACTCATTCGGAATCCTGTCGTCGCTACCACAGTAGCATGCATAATGAAGCTTCTGAGGGTTCCCGACATACAGCTATCCACTCAGCCTCGATGGCGATTTCCACGTGCATCAATCAGGCGAGAGAAAAACTGTTGATCTGTCAAGCATATTTCAGCTTCGGGGTTCAATTGATCTGAGACTCAGTGGTTTGGTGATACATTTAGAATTTGTCCACAAACGTAACTTTTATTCACTTGTCCGCACCGGCAATCACTCGACAACTCACGAAATCTTCGTTCAGCAACAACACAACGTTATACTTACAGCACAGTCGAGAAACAAGTGTCATCAAACGATTTTCAATTACAAGTTTACACTAATTTACGAGCGCGATAAAAAGTGCTACTCACAACAAATTAGAGAGAAATGACAGATTGGGATCGATGACAGATTTTGGATATAGTTTGGCATCTTCCGAAGAACCCATGATGTCGTCTGCTCGGCATGTCGCTCTTGGGGCTTACATCTGGGATACTCGAACACATGGCGCTTCAAATAGCACAAGGGAGGCAACTCGATGTACGTTGACGATCGGATTTTGAGCGATGTGTGTTTGTTTATTTAAATAACAGTCATTGTGATGGGACGACTTACTACTAAGCTGCGCAACTCAAACGTTTCCAATTAATAATTTAGCTTGTTTTGGCAAATTATATCAGGTATTAGACGGTAAATGGAATAGCGTTAAAAATGAGTTGTAGCAGATAAATCATATGGTATTCTTGGCATCATATATGAATCATTTATATTCGATAGATCATTTTTAAACGTTCTTGCCCCAAATCATTTGCCAATATTTAAAACTAAATGAATTTGTAAACAATATATTTTTTGAAGCTGTGTAGGTCTCAAATTTTAATTTCATAAAGTAAAGTACTGTATTTTCTACATCTATGGCTGCCAGCATCGCTCTGGCAAACGTCAGACTTTCAGTTCGACATAAACATTTTTAATTAGGGAGACTTCCTGACATGGTCAATAAAAGTGTCAGACCTTTATTTAATCCATTGCGAAACTGGTGTACTAAGAGCTTAATACCATCACAATGTGATGGTAATACTGGTAAATTGAATAATCTGCGGTATTTAAAAGAAATTTATAAAGAAAATGTGCACTCCAAACTGTACTTTGTTTTTCAAAATAAAGCAGAGGGTATGGTACATGTGCTTTGTAAAATACCCGAGTTACCACGTGTATACGACATAGCTATTAATGCTTCTCTTTAAATACGCAGCAATTTTGACTCTACAGACTTAGTTGAAAGCAGATTGAATGAATAAAGTGCATGATAAGTTAATCATAACAGACTCCTTGGCGAATGATAGACACATAGTATGACTTTATAGTGTCAGAATAATATACAGTGATATATCACTGATATTGTTTAAATTCCTGAATTGCTACCCTGAACTGATTATTTTAAAATAAATAGACAAATTTATAATATCCGAAGTTTTCGAATGATTTATATGCACAATGGAAAAAGTGTAATGCTTTGAGACGTGTTGAAACATAAATCCCCCAAGTTGTTTTGTGAAATATATTGTTTTTTCCATTTCTTGGATGGGAGTGTTTTTCTTGTACTAGTTATCTTCATTTTATATGCAAAATACTAGCGTAAGAAAATATTTCTTACTCTCATCATAGTCATTGGAATAATCAGAATATTTTTCTTGATAAAGAAAAAAATTCTTATTCTAATAAATTTCATGTATGCAAATATACTAGTTTAAGAAAATAATTCTTACTTTCATGGAAATAATCAGAATATTTTTCTTGATAAAGAAAAAAATTCTTATTCTAATAAATTTCATGTATGCAAATATACTAGTTTAAGAAAATAATTCTTACTTTCATGGAATTAATCAGAATATTTTTCTTGATAAAGAAAAAAAAAATTTATTCCAAGAAATTTCAAGAACAAATTTCTTGAGTGGGGACAAGTTTTAAGAAATTGTGGCTGGAGAGGCAAGGAAATTTAAGAAATTTCAAGATTATTACTCTCAGATGAGAAAAATTCAAGAAAAGATTTCTGACATAAGAAGTCTTTTTTACGGGGATGTATTGATAAAAATATTCGTCTGTTTATTATAACTTAATTATTTGAAACATAAACGGATCGGTTTGTGAAAATTTAGCTTTCAAATATCTTCGTTAATAACTTCTGAAATATTCATCAAAATACTTGAACTTTTAGAATCCTATAATATACTTTCAAACAAAATAAGCGTGCTTCATTTGTAGAAATTTGAACTGTGAAAGAATCATTTCCAAGAAGAAGAAATTTAAATATTTCTTAATCTCCAAACAACCAGACCCTTTCAACTAAAAGCATGTATAACTATATAATGCAGGCAAGTTAATTATTTTGAGCTACATGGGTACTGCAATGTGCCCAAAACTCCAAATTTCAAGACCTTAGCATAGGATTTCAACCCGGTTAAATGGCTAATAACTCAGTCCAAACCTTACTCAATTTTTGTCCCCCGCCGCAACGCGGCCGGGGACTTTAAAATGGTTCTTGCTTCTATGTGTCCGTGCAAATACTTCGTAAGCAATAACTTCTAAATGCTTTGTCGGATTCCTCCGAAATTTGGCATCTGCATTCTTTGCGACAAGACGTCTCTTGGTATTACGTTTCAGCAAGATCCGCCTGTAGGTGGCGCCACTGGGGTCTTACTTCTATGTGTCCGTGCATGCACGGACATGTCCGTGCAAATACTTTGTAAGCAATAACTTCTAAATGCTTTGTCGGATTCCTCCGAAATTTGGCATCTGCATTCTTTGCGACAAGACGTCTCTTGGTATTACGTTTCAGCAAGATCCGCCTGTAGGTGGCGCCACTGGGGTCTTGCTTCTATGTGTCCGTGCATGCACGGACATGTCCGTGCAAATACTTCGTAAGCAATAACTTCTAAATGCTTTGTCTGATTCCTCCGAAATTTGGCATCTGCATTCTTTGCGACAAGACGTCTCTTGGTATTACGTTTCAGCAAGATCCGCCTGTAGGTGGCGCCACTGGGTCTTGTTCCAATCTTTAGTGCATGTCCGTGCAAATACTTCGTAAGCGATAACTCCTAAATGCTTTGTCGGGTTCCTCCGAAATTTGGCATCTGCATTCTTTGCGACAAGACGTCTGTTGGTATTACGTTTCAGCAAGATCTGCCTGTAGGTGGCGCCACTGGGTCTTGTTCCAATCTTTAGTGCATGTCCGTGGATGTTCGTGCAAATGCTTCATAAGCGATAACTCCTAAATGCTTTGTCGGATTCCTCCGAAATTTGGCATCTGCATTCTTTGCGACAAGACGTATGTTGGTATTACGTTTCAGCAAGATCCGCGTGTAGGTGGCGCCACTGGGTCTTGTTCCAATATTTAGTGCATGTCCGTGCAAATACTGCGTAAGCGATAACTCCTAAATGCTTTGTCAGATTCCTCCGAAATTTGGCATCTGCATTCTTTGCGACAAGACGTCGCTGGTATTACGTTTCAGCAAGATCCGCCTGTAGGTGGCGCCACTGGGTCTTGTTCCAATCTTTAATACATGTCCGTTCATGTTTGTTCAAATCCTTCGCGAGCGATAACTTTCGAACAATTTGTCGGATTTCTTCGAAATTTGGTAAATGCATTCCCTGCGACAAAACACCGTTGGTGATGCGTTTCAGCAAAATCCACCCGGAGGTGGCGCCACTAGAGTTCATCCCATTATTCCATGCTGCAAGTGATAACTTAGAAACACTTGGTCGAATTTCTTTGAAATATCCTACATATGTACCTTTCTGGGTAACATGAGAAACGCTGCGGCTCATCGGATTCTTCTCAAATTTGGCATGCATTTACCATGCCAGGAGCAGCTGTTGCTTGGGATTGCCTTTCGCTCACTTGCACTCACAGGTGGCGCCACCTGGTGGCAACATCACAAATTCGTTTCCGGGTAATAACTTGAGAACTGACCATCGGATTCTTCTCAAATTTTGTATGAATGTGCCGTGACATAAGATGTCGCTTGATAATGCATTTCACTGACTTGCGCCTAGAGGTGGCGTCACCTGGTGTCAAAATCTAAATTTGGTTCCTGGGCAATAACTTGAGGACCCTCATCGGATTCTTCTCAAATTTGGTATGCAGATGTCCCCACGATACCATGTTCCTTGGGATTGTATTTTTCCCGCTTCTGCCTGGCGTCTCCTGGTGGAAAAATTTGTTTCCGGGCAATAATTTGGCAACTGCTCATCAGATTATTCTCAAATTTTGTATTCATATGTGACCCGCCCCAAATAACATGAACACCGGTGGGCA
>JAVTVY010033900.1:0-153207 GCA_036873755.1 Hanleya hanleyi
ATGCGGCAAGGAATCGAGACGTAAACATCATGCAGAACTGAAGGCATGCAGCATGCAGTTCTCACAACTGCCTGTGCACGTCAGACGAATCCAGATTATAGGGTTTGGCTGAAAGTGAGATGGTTTTGAACTACCGTATCAAGAGAAGTCAAGTTTCAAGCTACTCAATCCATCCCCTGAGAAGTTCTTGACGATAGGCGACAGTGGAAATCCCGGATTTCTGTACCGGTACTCGGGGTTCGGAAAACAACATCTAACTCGTTAGATGTTCAATCCAAAATGTGCAAGTGGGTTATAGTAAACATGGTCTGGTTTTCCATTGCGAAGTTCAACGACCAGAGTTGAACCAGTGTCAATTGCAACAACAACACAACGTTGTTTTCTGTTTCTGGATGCCCTCTTTTTCACTTTTGATTGGATATAGCCTGAAGGTAATTAATACTAGTGACTAGGTCATTCGAACATTATGTCACAGTTCCACTGCTATTTTTCTTGAATTAACCCCTGCCACACACACACACACACACACACACACACACACACATCTTGATATGCCATGCCAGACTCTCAGGTCAGAGCCCCCTTCTCCCAGTCCTGATTATTTCATTTTCTGCAGTTGACTGTTCAGTGTATAATTAATGTATACATAAAGCAATCAGCAAAGCAACATCCTGTGTATACTCACCAATCAGGTCAATTGGTTGCCGCGATCATGTCAATAGATTTCAAACACCACAGTTGCCTGGCTTATTGGATATTTGGTGGTTGCTGAATACATATATTTCCAATAAATTATAAAAAACTAATAAATATAAAGGCAAAATATTTGTTTAAATCGGTTTAAAGAAAAAATATTCATTCATTTTCATAATTGAAAATATAACGTATTCATCCACCATCAAATATCCAACAAGCCATGCAACTGTAGAAAATACCGAAAGCAGGCGGAACAAGGTTTGCTGTGGTTAAATAAAAGTACTGTCCAGGTCTACGTCCGGTATAAGTCCGTCGAACAGGTTGGACCAATATAATGCGTGAGAAATGTTAATTGGAAGTCATGACAGTTTCAAAAGTCCCTGAGTATTTCTACTGTATAATGTAGCGACTTGAAAGACATAAATGGTCAGTGATTCCGATTATATTGGAGAGAAAAAGCGAGAAAATTAAGGTTTAATGCCGCGTTCAGCAATATTTCAGCTATATAGCGACGATCAAACAAAATCCTTAGTAATCTAACACATTAAAAGATACACATTAAAACTTATGTATCAAACTGATTTCTCTCAAATAACTCAAGACACAGTCCTCTCTCACCCGACTAAAGGATCTTTCAAAGTAGTCGCTTGATCAAAAGAATCTCTTAGTCTTAAAATCTATACAGTCGATAAGATTATGTTTCACTGTGAGATCCTCGTTGCATGGAATAACCTTGGGACTGGCTCTTTTTTTAGCAAATGCTCATAAGTTAATAGTGTGTGGTCGATTCGACATCGCCTGATCATGGTTTGATCGAAATGTTCCTGGCTGTTCGGATGAGTATAGCCTGCAGTATTTTTGAACTCATGAAGTTATTATATTCACAGCATTCTATAAAGATTGAAACAGCCGTCTCACATAAGTACATAAGGCCCTGTGAGGAGGGTTTGAAGTGAATTTAAAAGAGATTCCGTCCTCTAAGACTGTCAGTCCAGCTAACTGGGCTGCAGTTTTTCTAGTTTATCTAGTCTAGTATGAATGGTTAGTAGGATTCCCTTGAATAATATTATAATGGAATTTCATCTGTTGATATTAATTCTAACGGATCGATTGATATACTGATTTGCGAGGATGATGATAATCGTGCAGCTGGGGAATTGTATTCTTTACAGACTTTGGTAATAACTCTAAGATTTTGTATTTTTCTTCAATTTCGGGGGAAAATGAACACCAAGAGAATTAATCCAAGGCCAAAATTTCAGTCAGAGCCTTGCACAGAAACAGGAGATTGCCGCTACATATTCACAACTCGAACAACTGAGCATTATCCAGTTAGTACAGAATAATAATAAAATAAATTGTGCCAAGAGTATTTTGGTACCGTTATGATAACAAGCCAATTACAACGTGCCGGTAATGAAAACAGTCTGAATGTGACTGTCATTGTATAAGATAGCTGCCACACCACTACAAACTTAATCTTGCCATATCAGTGTTTTGAAGATTCAGATTGTATTTGATTATTTTCAAATATAGACAAACTATTATTCATTTACAACAACAACGTCACAACAACAGGTTACTATTCGGAACCCCTTAAACTCATCGAAAAGGTCTAATAATAATATTGACATACTAATACTATTCAGTATTATTTTCTACTGTAGTTATCGTGGGTGTTTCAGTCTGGCTGTTCCGCTCGAGGAAGAATAACCTCGATTATCATACACTTTTGACGAGTTTGCTATTGTTGTTGTTGTTAAATTTTCTCTTCACTATCTGAGATTTCATAGCTTCTAATTGTACCCCGCCATCACTGAGCAGCAACATAATCTTTCTTTTTATCTTTTTTGTTGTTTTCTCTATTCATCCAATGTCTTCGGAAAACATGATTCATGAAATACGCCGGACGCAAAACTGGCAGACGAACTTGTTCGACGCCGACGGGGTGAATTTTTTTTGCTCCACATCTCCCCACAGAATATCCCACCTATTGCGGACAGCAGTCATCTTTTGTGAATATTTACACAGAGATGGCTTTATCTATAGACTCTGATTTAACGGACTACATTTTGGGCAACAAGTGACACGAAAGTCCTCTCCCCAATGTCGAAATATTTCAAAGGAAAATCCACTCGCAGCCACATTGAAGTCCATCTACAGTCTTTGTCCTACTTGTTACGTCACGCATGTAAACAAATGCCCATTGTAAAAATTCGCACTTTGTATTTCCAAATATAGGAAAAGTTTCGTTACTTCTCGATGTCCGATTTTCGTAAAGAATACCGAGTCAGAATGAATTGGTCTTAATTAGGTTGAAATTTGACTGCATATGCATTTTAATATAATTCTCAAACCTCGGTTTGTTTGTTTGTGACCGATGTTCAGCAATAGTTTTGATCGAAGTGCAAGGGAACATCTTTGGGACAGTTGTGAAGTCAGTAGGATAACAAAGAAAAGAAAATCGACAAGGGCATCTTACGTGACTTAAAAAAAAAGAAATCAAAAGAGATTTAACTCCCATTGGAAGCCAGAAATATGAAACATCCATCGGTGTATGCATATATATGTTATGATTGAACGGCCAGAATTTGGGACGACAATTTAATGGAAACGTTTCGTGATAGCTGCGGGGTCATGAGGGTGATTAAAAATCAGAAATCGAAAGGCACTGTTAATTGCTGATGTCAAAACAAAATACACGGGCACTGAGTAGTACTGTATTTCAGGAAGCGCATCTGTTGTTTGATTGGTGCTCCACAATGAGTGAGATGAGTAGGCGTGAAATGGGGATGAAATACTGTTCTCATAAAACTTAAATTACACGAAACGTACACATGTATAATCGCCCGAAATTAATGGACTCGGATTCTAAACTATCTGGATCACTTCCATCAGTTTGAATACGAAATTATTGCAGACGTTTGCCCTATCTTAAAGACCGTTTGATTCGCACGAGATTCAGTTATGAGCCATGTACAAACCATAAACTGTCACGATATCGTCTGTATAGATGCCGCAGCATTTTCGGTCATATGAGTCACCTACTCACTAAATTGATTTGGCCGCCATTTGCATTTCAAACGTTGAGTATTCTTGAACAGAGCAGACGTTTTTCACCCTGTTCTGAACACCAATTATTTTATCCAGTAGTTCTGGTCTTGTGTACATTGAATTGGTCACTGTTCTTTTTAGCAGTTTTTAGCGCGTTTAGTTCATTTTTTACGCCAAAAGGTCGTTTGTCGCATGACAATTAAAATACGAATAAATACGCTAAAAAATGTACACAACCACATGCTAAGAGAGAATAGGTCAGAAGAACATCATAACGGTCCTGTTGTCCAATTTTTAGCATTGGCAAGTACAGTCTCCCTTTTCTAGTTCTTCCTACCGTACTTGTTGGCAGCTGCACAGTACTGAAAGGAAGCAACACTGGTTCGATGACCATTCAGAACCGAAGCAGTAACATATCAATTTGCTGATAACATATTATTATCTGCTCGATAACTGATATCCGCTCTCTGGCAGTAGTATTCAGTGGGTACAGGCGTCATGACCGACATTCACTAGCCGTTCCAGATATACATAAAATTAAATAAAACACTAGATGGTTCCTTGCAAAAGAAAAGCGGTCAAAAGTTATAAATCATAGATGCAGAAATGTTCTTTAACCAAATGAATGTCGATGTAGTTTTCTGGAGTATAATGTATTAAGTCAATCTTTGATTATGTCTGTTCATCACATGACGATAAAACGGCTCGAAGCGGGGTTATTCGGAATTAGACGAGTTAAGAAACGTAGTGTCAGACAATTCGGAATCTACGTGGGTACTTTGCGTCAGTGTACGATATTTATCACAGAATTTGAAGAAAAATAAATGGGAGATAATTAGCTTTTGACAGGCTTCTACAGTAATATTATGTCGTGTTGCAGAATCGCTAATAGTCCAGCATTTTAAGTGTACTTGTTTATATAATCAGTTGAAAATGGAACTGCAATGGAACCTTTCTTACCAGTACTGGTCAGTTCCCATCAATCAGTGATTGAGTTGTTGCAATTGGTGAGCGGCCTGTCTGTGTAAAGTAATTCTGAAAAATATTGGGGGTTTTATTATCGCCATATTTCTACCGGCTGCATGACTACTACATTCTCGATAATTATTGTTACAAATTCGGTATGTTGTGAAAGCCATTTCTGAAAGCCAAAATGTTCAGAGGTGCGACCCATTTATTTTCACAGTGTATCGGTGTCGATTTTTCAAGGTTGGCGAAATTTGTGATATAGTTGGTCTAATCCTTATCTAGATGATTTAATGATGTGTTGATTTGATCTTGTATGAGCTAACTCATTTAAAGGATAACATTATTGTGGTGTTTATTTGTTGATACAGTTACTCGAATTTCTCATTACCAATACGAGGAGAAACAACCACACTTGAGTTGCCGCTCTCGCTTGAAGCAAACGGCGTATAGCGTTGGACACACCGGTTCTCGTCAGATCACCGAAGTTAAGCAACGTTAAGCTTGGTCAAAACTTGGATGGGTGACCTGGTGCTATACTGGCTGGGCTGATCAGTGTCCAGGGTAATAGGAACTGTGAGCACTCTCGTGTTCTGGCACATGTAGGCACCGTCTTGATATGACTGAAACAAGGTTGAAAACGACGTTATACCCTATTACTAACTCACTTGAAGCAAACATCAGAGAATTACATAAATAGAAGCTCTCCTGTAACCCTGGAGTTGCCTGCTCCTGGTCTCAGGCATGTGGTTTAGTGAAAACCCCATGTCTCTCATTTCGAAAAGAACGCCCATTAAGAATAAGGGAAATACCGAAAGGGAGATATATTGCGGAAAATGATATCATATGCGAGAAGCGACGTGGGTATATAGGCCTTATGTTAGCGAATCCACCGAACACCGAAAGAGTTAAAAATGTGTAATGTTAAGAAGGAAACAGATGCAATTTCAAGTAAATATAGGTCTGTGTTAATTTTTTTACAATGAAAATGATCTCAGTAATCACTGAATTCGATGGTCATAGGCCTGTAGATGAAGAGGACTACTTGACGACGGAAAAGTTCCTCGTATAAAATGTTCTGTCCGAAGCCCTCGACATTGTCAGCGATGTAGACCTTGGCGGACTTCTCTCTCTTACTGTCCCCATTAAAATGTGTTGACTGATTCTCTATTGCAGGAACTATCTCGAGTTGTTTTTTTCAATTTACAGCTGCGGAACTTGTGCTGACTGTCATTCAAAAACAAAAACGATTAGTGACGGGGAAATTCTCTTGCTGGCGGTGGCTGAATACTGAACGTCGGATCTGATGCCTATATGACATAAATGTAAGATGAATATCATTATGTCTTGCTGGTATCAAAGTAATGTGTGGACCGATCCTACTTTACAGGAAAATAGATAGTATGCCTGCTCGGATTTTGCTATTCATGATGGCTTTTGAATAAGAAATTTCAATCATGCTTTGCGGAATAAATCTGGCTACTGGATGTCTAATCTGAAACGTTCCCTTACTGACGTGAAAATCTTAAGCACACAAGACTTAAATACTGGATACCATCCATAAAAGCTAGCCAGCTCTAATCCGTGAGAAAGACGTAGAAACCGAAGAAGTCCTGTATGTATTACAACATGTCTGAGTCGATAAGACTTAGATATTTCTAAAATATAACCTTCTACATGTAGTTCGGCGGATCTATAAATTACCATTTGTGGATGTCAGGCACAAGAGATGACCATATATTGACAGTAGTTAAATTTATGAGGGAATACAAACAAAATGTATCGTGGGTGTCATATAGATTTATTGCTTCTCAGACGCGAAAACTGAAATATGAAATCGGAATTCAGTGAGTTCCGTGAGTTCGCCACATCGACTTGAAAGGATAAAAAGAGCAAACCGCAGAGCAGAACGTCGAAAATATTGTTCGTAGTACCGTGCTGTTAGAAAATAAAAACAGTAGTTGAATTACTGGACACCATGTAGTCACGGTCTCATACAGAAACAAACACATGTAATACACTAACTTAAGGTAGTAAAAGTTAATCTATCATTGACCGGAGGAGAAGAAATCTCGTGCAAGTAATCTTATTCAATTAGGTGTTAAGAATATGATTATTATGCGTGGAATATAATCTTATAGCAACAACCCCATCATAACATAAAACCCTAAGTTCTATCCCCAGAGCTATCCGTTATCCGTAACTAATATCAGGAAGAGTACATATAAGTATCAGATGACCGTGATCATATTATAGCATCCCAAAAAACATTGCGTAAACAGTATGTCAGGGTTATCAAACCTTTCCATCTACAAAACAGGCCTCGATGCTGTTATTAACGGAGGCCATGAAGATGGGCGACGAAAAAAATACTAAAACAATTCGCTGAAAATAATCACTTTACATTCACCGACATAATAAAAGTGCATCCAAAAGTTTAGCCCAATTGGACAGTTCCTTTTAGTGAAATAAATGTGATGAAAACCATGAGCCGATATAACCAATAACTAATCTTATAGCAATACCCTCGTGTTGACTTGGAATGTAAGGTGCATTCAAATAGCCATCCCCTTATTGTGACATCTCTATCGTGATATCAGTACATTCATGGAGTGCATTCATGGATTGTTTAATCGAACAAGAGTCACCTACCTGTAGCTCCCACTAACCTTGATCATGATCAGCAATATTATAGTCAATCAGGAGGCTGGATTATTACTAATATGTACCAAACCTGTTTGGAGCGGACCTTAATCGACGACACTCACGCGGACACACGCTCCTTTGTGCCTCTTATACATGTAGGGGTAAATGGATAAGAAGTTCATAACCTATAACATGTATAATGATTGCATGCACTTCAAACAAAAATGCGGCTTCCGAGATAAGTTCGCCACTATTACTTTGCTTAAATATGATAATTTTGCAAAATCAAAGTTCCAGTTCTTATTATTATTGCACACGGAAGAAATGGCTGGTTAGTTTATAGTGTATCATCTTGTATTCTCTATGTATGCCTAATTATCAGGCATTGGGTCTGAGGGCTTCTGAAAGACAGCGTCTTGAAGTAGTGTACTATGCGAAATATTTCGCGGTGGAAACAGCACCATTCTTCTCTCTGTTAACATATGAAGCCATTCTGGAAACCCTTTTTCCCCAAAAAATGTGTCGTGTCGATGTTGAGCAGAGACGGTTTTGGTTGTGGGACTTCAAATGAAGGTATTCCCAAACTAGTGTGTGAAAATCTGTTGTGTCATGCGGACGTTTCAACATTTAAAATTGCCAGTTAGAGAGTCAGATACTACTATACATGTACCTTTTTCTAATTATCGTCGGTTATTCAATGACGAGTTTGATTATTTTGTCTCGAAATCGGGTCTGGGGTAGAGGACTTTGTTGTTATATTTTCTTCCGAAATTGAACGATTGAATCGCAATTGGCCAGAAAGAATGTTTCTCGTTTATGTGATGAAGCGTTTCTAGTCTATATCTTCTTGCACGAATAAAACAAGATATCGCAATTCAATAGCGTTTCAATGGAGAAGATGAACGAACGATTAACAAACATTCGAGGATCGCCAAAAGTAAGAAGTCTCCGATCCCGGAGGTTATTATATTTCGAGACTGAATTTCAATCTAGGTAAACCAAGATGATAAATCATGGGAATACCATCTAGACGTAACGCTATGAAAACTTCGTGGGAAATGTTCGCCGATATTCTAGTGATCTCATAATAAGCCAGTCACGACCATTTCTACCCTTTCTCTCTGACAATGATTGACGTTTACTTCACGGAGATTAACATTTTCGTACGGCACAATCTTTTGATATATTCTACCCCTAACAAAGCCAGACTTTTCGGCGGGAGTAAACTAAATGATCTTAGCGGTTTTCCACTCACACTGTCTGGAAATGATGCCATATTTGGATACTGTTTCAGGATAATGTTTATATATTTGACCACGTGCTACCGTGTGTAATTACTGTGGGCGTGATTTGAAATTGTTTATATATTTGACCACGTGCTACCGTGTGTAATTACTGTGGGCGTGATTTGAAATTGTTTCAACAAGCTATCCACCTGATTGGCTAACAATAATAGTTTCAAATTCGCACGGGATTTATATAGGGCTGAATTCAGATATAATATTCCGTGATGTTATATCTGAGTTTACTGAGATTGGACTGAATTCTATGGAAGACGGTAGCGGCCACTCGCCTTCTCGCATACTCGCCCTGTGTTTTGCTGACACGAGAAGTCGAGAAATCGAGAACGCGAGGTGAGAAGTCGAGATTGCGAGGCGAGAAGCCGAGAACGCGAGGCGAGAAGTCGCGATTGCGAGGCGAGAAGTCGAGATATTTCTCGACTTCTCGCCTTCTCGTCTTTGCTTTGTGGCAAAAAAGGCGAGAAGTCCAGAATGCGAGAATGGACGGATTCTCGCGTTCGCGAATTCTCGCCTTCTCGCTCTTTAAAAAAGGGCGAGAAGTCGAGAAGACGAGAGTAGTAGACGGGTCCTGCTGTCCTTATCTAGGTCACGTATACCGTCATCGTGTGACGTAATGGGGCCGAGGTCACGTGAAAGTAGGTCGAGGTCACGTGAAAGTAGGGCAAGGTCACGTGAAAGTAGGTCGAGTCACGTGAAAGTAGGTCGAGGTCACGTGAAAGTAGGTCGAGGTCACGTGAAAGTAGGTCGAGGTCACTCGAAAGTAGGTCGAGGTCAATCGAAATAGGTCGAATGACGTAAGAAATCGACCTAATTGGGCGGTATGACGTGATAGTGTTACGTTATTAGGGTCGGGGGTCGTCATGACATGGGTCGCGTCGACCTTTAAGGGGGTCGTGATCGGGTTACTGGGTCGAGTGACGTCTATATTTAGCAGCTCCTTTGTTAGCTAGGAATAAAGACATCACGTGACCCGTTGGCGGCGATTAAGATAAAAGGCGAATGTTTGTCTGTCACAAGCCTCTGGCGCACGAAGGTACGTCTTTGACGTAATGATCGATCGGTATTTCCAGCCCGCATACCATGGAGGACGAGAAAACAATGGATGAGGGTAAGTTCGCATTATCAGCCGTTAGTTCCTTTGAGAAAATATGAAAGCGGTTCCTTTCTCAAAACATCTAACGCCCGAATCATAGCGTGTCTTTCATCATGGTGAACCGGTGACAAACTGAATCAACGACTTGTATTAGAGTAAACGATATATATATTTTATTTTTTAAATTTACCCCAATCCCCCCTCCCCAAACACACATCTTCACTTCGAGTTATTTCACGGTTATTCTATTGTCTATTTTCGTTTTCCCTCCACAGCGTTTCTTCTAGATACGATATGTACTCTCTCTGCGTCCGGTGCCTGTTTTCCAATTCTATTATCCGTAGTCTCATCTCGTCTCTGAGGAAAAACAAAAAGGAATTTCTATTAATATTCTGATACCGCGCGCATGCCAAATCTGGTTGAGCGTAGTATAATAGAATGAATTTACTCTATAGTTAAAGGGCAGCTGTTCTTCAAAAAACTGAACCAATGGACTTCCAATCGAACTCAAACTGACCCCCGGTAAAAGATCGCTTACGGTCGTCATTAGAGCATACTCCCCTCCCTCCAACATAAATTATCATTTCCCTTATTCACACGAATGATGGTTACTCACAATGTCGCCGTGTTAATTAAGGTAGTATCTTCAACTCGAGGGGTGGTTGAGGACGAGACGTCGTCACACATGATGACATTGCTTCCATCGCCTTCTATGACGATGACATCATCCTCCTCATCGGAGATAACAATTAGGACGGAGTCATTGTCAACATGATCGTTAACTCTGTAAATGCACGATAATCGCTAAATGATTAGGCAGAAACTGAGTGACATATGTTAAGTGGCGTATACTACGATCATTTAGTCATAAATTAACTAGGTCTCGAGAGTTCACGGCAATGTGCTACACTCTACGAACATTGAATTACGAGACGGATATGATAAACAATATCCATTGATCTTGTCGGCATCGTTGAAAACTGATGACCATTTTCATCTTTTAAATAACTCCAATTTACTATTTTATATATCTGTTTTGATAATTTAGGTGCTAATATCATTAATGAAACAGGTCTTTTTGATTTTGAGCCTTAGGAAGAACTTATTGGGCAACGGCTGTCTAATGAGGCTTACATACCCTAGTACATCGTCGAACAAGCTGTACGAAATTTCGGATGATGGCGGCGACGAGTAACTCGTGGGAGTATCGGGCATGTTGTACCCAGAGTCGGATCAGTATTGACTGAAAAAAGAGTATGTTTGAAAAATATATCGTAGAAATACTTGCTGGACGACATTACATTAAGCCGCTGTTCTTATAACAACCATCCTAAGTGCATAAAGTGGAGTACAACTAGCAGTGCAGTCGATCGAAATAGAAACACAGGTCATTCCATTCCGGTGTTTATATAATTTACAATTTATATACATGCAAAAAGACGGTTATATTCGAAAGAAACAAAACAACTCACTCGTCATTTCCTTTGAAGGCGGCCATCGTGAATTAAACCTTGTTCCTCGTCAAAATTGTGATGTACTGGTCGATCGTGAACACGCGTATTTTATAGTATTTCTATAGAGCTAAAGCGGTTTTCTCACGCCACATGAGTACAATAGGGGTCAACCATCTTTGACCGATGAATTCGACTTCT
Organism: Hanleya hanleyi; assembly: GCA_036873755.1. Lineage (NCBI taxonomy): Eukaryota > Metazoa > Mollusca > Polyplacophora > Lepidopleurida > Hanleyidae > Hanleya > Hanleya hanleyi. Next base: position 11,409 of record JAVTVY010033900.1, read on the forward strand.
CCTGGTCACTAATGGTAAGGCAGGTGTTCTGTTGTTCCGCCCCACGTGGGAAAAGGTTTTATTAATGGAGACAATAGCATCATACCTTCGTTTCAACTATGCGGCCCGAATTAACTCGAGTTTGTGTGTGTCTATTTGTTAAAAGCAAAAATGTGTAAAAATCTGTACAAACAGTTGGAATGTCAGATTGGTAAAAAGCAATATGTTAAAGATGCAGTTTTTAAAACTGATATGTGTTTTGAAAGTATATTATCAAGATCCAATACTACAGTATATTAGCGTATATTTTATGTAAATGAAGAGCAGGTCTTCATAACCTCCCAACCGTTTTATAATATCGATGATAGTGTTTGTCAGAATTAGTCTACGCATATGTAGGAAATAAGAGACGAATAACTGATATCCCAGGCATATAACTTTTATAGTACTTTGACTTTGTGTATGCAGTGTACACAATTTGTTCATTTGATGAGCAACTCCAACACCCGCCGATATAATACAGGATAAATCGGTTAGTGTGTTGACAAACTACCGTTATAGTTAGCGTGGACTATGTGCACGTTTATTCGCTGTTATAATTACTTGTGTATACGTGCAGGGATACTGACTTGTTACACGATTAATATTTGTTCCCAAAAAGTTGAGAGTTTTGTTTTCAACTTCTTTAAAACGTGATTTACCATACCCGAGATCCCACATAACAACATAGGCTGCAAGTTGATTCGAACGATATATTTATGTCCGTAAAGGAAACTGGGATTGACGAACGAGCAAACCAACGCCTCTCTCAGATAAACTACTTGAAAGTACAAACGGCAAGTGAAAAAAAATTAATTTGGCGAAAGTTATTTTCATGATAACAAGAAATAAATATGTAATATTATGTGAAAAAAAGAAAGAAATATATTTCTATACGAATTGGCCGTAAGTTACATTATGCTGATCAAATCGTATTACATGTACAATGTTCTGGTTTCATTCAACGGTGAAATGATATGTATACGACTAAACTAAATAATAGGAATGTCCCCTTCTTTTCTACAGGGCGTATAAAGTTACAAATGTACATATGATATGTTGTGTCGCCACGATTGATCAAAAATTTATTTTCTAAATGAATCTTTGTACAATGATAAGAACAAATCTTATTTTTTATATATCGATTAGGTCGCTGTTATGAGTCTTTGTCCATCGACATCAGCTTGTCTGCGTATGACTGTATATAGTGTCGGGTTTCTATAATGTTTTTTTTTCTAACTTTAGCATTCATAAAACTTCTCGAATAAACTCCGATTATGTTAAATTTACAAAACTGGGCCTCTTTCCGTTTCCTATCATACATACTATGGTTATGCCAATTCGGCCTTTCCTATAGCGGCATATCATTTGACTGTCTATGTAATTTGTGTTGTTCTACGTGGTGGGGTAAAATGGTTTGATGAGCTGAGAAAGTTTCACATTCCACTGGGGCCTGCTGAGAGAGTGGGGGAGTGGGTGTATGTAAAATTAGGATTTGTCCCGAAAATATAAAAGGCGGAACACGGACTTTATCCCAAAACTAGGGGAAAACACCTATCAACCCTATCCAAAAGGGGTCATATCGGTCCCCGGGCTTATCGGGGCCTGGGTGCATGGGTGGGTGCATGTAAAATCAGGATTTTCCCTGAAAATATAAAAAAACGGAACACGGAGTTTACCCCTAAACTAGGGGAAAACCACTATCAAGGGCGTACTTGTAGCAACGACCGCCAACGCCAAGCTTAACGCTTCAACGCCCTGGTGAAATAGCTCAGAAGTTCTGATTTTCTAGATATTCCATGGAATTGTCACTAATTCTTCGAAATGCAGTGACGCCCGTCAACGCTCGTAGTTACGCCTTAACGCTCTAACATAACGGCTTGACGCCATGATATAGACCGGAGAGAGAACAACAACAACAGCAAGGATGACCCTTGAGACAACAACAATTTTTTTTCATATAGTTTATTTTCCCCAATGTTACATCATACCCACGCTGGGGGAACCGCGTTGGGTATGTTTACAACTCAAAAAGACTCTTGCCCAATCAGAGGCCACCATTTACATCTGTCCTATTCGTTCCTGTCCGGTAGATGTATTCTTGTCCAATCAAAAGTGGCCATTTCAGAAAGTTTCATCTTTGCTCGGTGTGACCTAAGCGTCGTCGGGCAGGCCTGGATATTCTTCGGGCAGCATGTCCTGAAACAGTTGTTTGCGCATTCTGATCGCATTTTCCAGGGCCTCGTTGGGTGGTAGCCCCATAGCCTCTTCCAAGTGACGCTTGGTCTTCATGATGGACCTGTGCGTGGGATCGCCTTTCATTTCGAGCGGTAGTAAGGTATACTGTTCATAGATTGTCATGGCTGTTTTCCTGATGCGCGGGCGCATTTGGGTGTACGCCTGTTGTAAATTATCCTCTCCGGCGTCCTCGATCGCTGCAGCGTAAGTATTGATAGCTGCTGTCACAATACGATCCCAGAAGGTAGGTTCTGCCTCACTTTCCACGGACGTAGGCCCACTATCCGAGGTCAAGCTCTCCGTATCACTAGATAGACTCTCAGCAATTTCTGTTTCGGTATCAGTCGATACACTCTCATCAGTCTCTGTATCAGCATCCGCCTCAACGGACTCCTCAGAGTCTTCAATCCCATGTATATTTTTCTGGTGTCGCATCATATCGTAATGTCTGGTGAACGTGCGTTCGCACTCAGAGCAAGTATAAGCCATGTTGACGGTTGAACGTCGATTTTTTTTATGAACTTCTGCTCTGCTCACCCAATTGTTGCGAATTTGACATATGTAATCTACAAATGTCGGACTAATTTGTGTTCCTCAGTTTTTCCCTCTTGTTCAAGCTAATGTCGTGCTAGTTAGAGAAAGTCGTTTAATTCGCATTTATATTAAATACGAAACTCTATATAAGTTCTATAAACATTTCAAAGCTAAGTACACTTTTGTCGCTTAAATTATTGTGAATTTAAAATGTCGCTTACACAACTCGGAAGTTATTATCTGTCTGCTCGAAAATTAGTCTTTAAAAGCATAAAGATATGCTTCAAATAAATTCACTATTCCTATTCATGATTCGAATGCATTCTCCTGAACATGGTCAAATTGTATTTCCCCCTTTATCTACAACATATAGTACGTGGTGAAATTCTTGAGAATGAATTCTTAAATACAATTCTTAAATAAAATAGCGGAGATATTGGATTACCATGGCCTCCCAGAACCGCTCGTGGGATTTCTTTTTGTACATGAATATCAATCGATAAAACCAGTATAACGTCTTGTCAAACGAAGGCGTTTATGTCACCAACGACGTTGAATGTTATTGTTCCTATGTAATGTTTACGTAAATGGTGGAATTATGCTGATTTGACCGATATATATTCAATGACAGTGCATGCGAAATCGATTCCATTCCTGATACTAGGTGCTGATTAGGGAATTAATAACACCTTCCCCATCTGCAAATGCGCCTCTTTAATTCTCCTTGACATTTAATCTCAAATGTTTACTCAACAAATACAACTAGTTTCTCTGAGAAGATGTAGTTCACTTCCGATTCACGTGTCACGATGCGAAAAGTAATACGAGGCGGACGACACGATGCGAAAAACTACACGGGACACATATCACGCTACCAGAAACTGCACGAGGAATGCGGCACGATGAGGAAAATGGAAACACCATTCCCTCGAGGAAGTGAGTCGGTCACATTGGCCACATATGGTGACGACATAATGATAAAGCTAAATTTGAATGGTAATTAGCGCCAAACGAACTAGGTAATAGTACGTACCCATTTCATGCGTGAGAATTTATATATTTGGTTGATCAAGATATCGTCTTAATCATAGAGGCTCTATAGTTTTCTAGTCGCTCTGTCAGACTATCCACGTTTTGTTCCGTAGGGAGTTTACTTGCTTGTGTTGTCACAAAGCGCCACACATATTGAAATATGCGCAAACCTGTTCATAAAACATTAAGATGATTCAATAACAGGTCGCTAACCCTACCAGGCCTACGAGGGGAGGGGGTGGCATTATGACCCTCTACCAAACTTTCTGAGCCATCTCCGGGACGACAACAAATTTAAAGCTAACACTCCGTGACTTTGTAGTTTATCATATTTAGGTAATTTTGAGACTACTTGAAAAACCCTCCGAGCAGAGGATCATGGGTAAATTTAAAAATGGCAGACATGTGCGGTACCATGAAAGTAATATTTTGTCACTTTTTTTCAAAATTTCTGCTTCTCCGCGAAGAAAAGTGGACAAAAACATTTTATTTCGCATCAGATGAATATTTACTAATTTATCACGTGTTTTGTGGGATTACATGAATAAAATTTAAAAAAATCAACTAAAAAATCCCTTTTTTAAAGACGTCATGCAAGCAGCCATCTTGGATTTTTTTCTTCTCATTTTCTAGTAGAGCAGGGAGGACAATCTGTCGTGTGGTAACTTTCGGCCTCCTACCTCAAGGGGTAAAAAAAACTAATTAGGGGGGCCGGAATGGCTCACCAGGTCTGGACAGGTCCCAAAAGACCCAGGGCAGATAGGGTTAAACGTGTCCAAAATATCTCTTTTGAGATATATATGCTTAACTTGGCATTTAGAGTACCTAAGCTGACTCGAGCGGAGATACCAATATGGTATACCCGAGAAAATATTGCAGTGCCTGTGATGTCTTTTACAGACAGTGTAGTTTGGTGCAAGTTCTTAATGGACGAGAGCTGGACTCTGAATGTTGAACGTGCTGTATGTAGCAGATTTTCAGACCTAGCTACTTCTTCATTTCATCACCGACGACTTTTAACTTCACAGAAACTGCGTTGTGACAGGTCAACCATTGAGGTTCACTAAAAATCAGATATTAATGGAACAAATGCCATCCTACAGAAAACAAAATAATCGAGGAGCATGATAAGTTCTCAAGTCATTATGGAATAACATCGAATGCATTCGTTGAAATCCACACTTATTCAAACAGAAAGAGTTGTGATTACTAGGTCTCATTCACTCTCATCGCTCGCAGAGTCTTAATTTAGATATTCCTTGAAGTAAATATGATTTACAATTTTCTATTTTTACACGACAGACATGTAACTGTATGGGAATATGAGCCGGAAATTCTCATTAGACTGACCTCATCATGCTGAAACGGAGTTGGGGAATACAGGAGCATTACCTAAAAATATACCGGTCGGCACGAAGCGATACACTAGAGCAGCGGAGAGCGACGCTAAAGGGAGCGAAAAACTTTTAGAATAAAATAGCCTCAACTGCTCGATTTCCAAGACACCCACATCGCGTTCACCCCATAAAAACAAAAACAACAGCCTCTGACATTTTCAAAGAGACACTTTCTGAAACTTTCTAAAGTAGGTCAAGCTGCACACATTTGAATCTAAGATGGACCTTTATTTTAATAATGAATATTCCACACAAACAAGTTGATGGTAAATCCCCTTCATTTTTAAGCACTGAACATTCAGAATACGAACATTCAGTGTTTCTTTCTTTCTCAAGTTGATAACTATAACTGTTTAAGTAAACACAATAAAGTTAAATTTTCTGTTCACAAACACAACACACTGAAGAGAAACTTCCGTCTTAAACCAACACTCCCTTTTTCGTAAAGCTACAGATGAACTTTATTAAAGCACTCGTGATCACTAATCCAACTTTTATTCGTTGGGTGGGAGAAAAATCGTTAATTTTCTTACCTTTTACTCGTTTCCACCCACTAAACCGCGACGAAGACACACGCCCACGAACAAGCGGAGATTATTCAGTGGGTATAAAATCTGAAAAGTGAATCCGAAACAGCTTACGTATATCATTGCACAATATATGAACATTTTTATCGATTCCCTTTTATTTTTTCATAACTGCTACATCTTCCTTCTGCAACACAAACCGAAAACCATCAATTCAGTCAACCTAATTTAGAAACTGCACTCTTATTGCCAATATATGGCAGACATCAAGAAGATATATAACAAAACGTCACCATTGGAATTCTACCTCAGCAAGGTATTGTCTGTTGAAAAATCACAATGCCCTGGAGCAAAAAAAAAACGCAACAAACTTACATAAACATCCAACACTATAAGCGCATTTCAAATATGCGAATTGGAAAGCTTTGATGATGTAATAGTCCTGCAAATCAGATAGTGAAACGTGTGTGTGTTAACGCCAGAGGTATGTGCGACGGCACAAAATGAAGACAACGTATCTGTACAAACTGATTATAAAAAGCAGTACGAAGGCACAAACATGAGGTCCGCCTGATTAACACATAGGTTAACTGACCATGTTCAAGGAGCCAACCTCATTTTTATTGGGCAGCCGTGTTACGCAAATCGAATTGGAGTCAATACTCTAATACCCGTGACATATCACACTGCTGGTAACAGGAAAACTCACGCATACCATAGCTAAACTATCTATGAAAGAAAGTTAGTTTATTGCAAGCTCGGGGACAATTATGCTGCAATGATAACCAAATCTAATCATCGTGTTGAAAAATTTTGACGACAAATTGTCTCATTCTGCGGATCGAAAGTGATCATCGATATAATAATTCTCATTATTGGAAGACAAGTTATTGATTACCTTATTAATAGTAAAGTTGGGATGGTTCTAATCTCACTGTGCTCTTATCTTCCTGCAGTGCTCACGCCCTAGTGAAAGACACTCTTTAAGACTGAGTTTTATTTTTTCCTATGTATACAATCCCTCACCCAAGCTGGTTAAAATGGGGATTCTAAACTGGTGTCAGTTCATCCAACCTTATCAGTGGATGCTGCGGAAATAAGAATCATAATGTATTTTAGCCTTATATTTAAGTGACGACTTAAATGCAATGCAATATCAATTGTTTGGCATATAAGCCGTTTTCAGTCGGTGGCGTTTTATTGGTTCCCTCACCCAATCTGGTTCACCAAGAAGGGAATGACGGTTTGAAGATCAAACCTCGTCAGACTTCATTTACCATTGGGGCATTGTATTTAATGTTATGAATGAAAATATCTGGTAAATGTGGCCCGACAAGATAAGAATTCTAATAGAAGGGCTCTAAGGGTGCAAAATCACGAGCTGGTGGATATGGAACATGTCTAAGTACTAAAATTCCTTCTCTAGGTTAGAATAGTTTTGGTAGAAATGTATTACGATTTGGTGCCCAAAGTAACGTATGTGTTGCACCACTATTAACTGAATAAATTTCGTTTTTGTGTATTTTGTTATCTTTGTTAGGTACAATTTTTATAAATTCTCACAAAATGTCATAGCATATATTCTATCTTACTTTCTCACATATTAGTACGAACATACATCTAACAATTTGCACAGTAGTATGAAGGTTACACATACAATCAGAAGCGATGAGAAGCATGTGGCTCACAACGTGTTGAAACATTTGATCAAGTAAAATGAGGATGATGCACAAATACGCACTCACGCTGACAAACATACACACCAAATACGAGACAAAAAAGTTGGAACAACAGCCCAGTCTCATCACACGAATAAAAAACTCACGGGCTCGAACTTGTATCTGTCTAAATTGAATAATCAAAGCCGACGACTTATTTATTGATACGAAGCCAAATGGCCTCACTTCTGTCCGAAGACCACCTTGTTGTTATTCCTCGAGGCTATGTATTTCTCCACGTCTTTCCTTTGCAGTATCAGATGTTTTGCTCCATTGACACTCCGCCTTACCTTACCCCCGCCTTACCTCTCCGCAAGTCACGTGACTGTTAGCGGAGAGAGACGTACATTTTTCAGCTCTCCCGGATCTCGGGGATTTTACTCGAATTTTATGGTTATGTGATCTTATATTGTTCAATGAACGTTCTATTCTATGGATACACTATCTGTGCGATAATTCAACAGTAGTAAACCAGCAAACACGGCTGTTTTGTGACATATTTTGTCTTCAAACCTTCACTCAAATTCGGTTGCTGGGGACGCCATCTTATCCCGTGAACAACAACGACAACACGATCGGACCGACAGCTGACTTCAATGTTCCAACTTTTGCTGTACATTGGAACGTAACACTGGATTTTATGGACGATTTTATTCTCGCAGAGGAGCTGGTAACGTACTTTCCTTGTGAATTTCTACCGTTGTTGTGAACTTTTAATGCCAGACATCATAGAGACCCCTCTCCTCTGATCGGGCAAATTCCTACTTTTGAGGTGGATTTTAAATTCAGTTATGTGTGGATTTTAAAAAGGCAACTTTTAATACGAAATTTTATGGATTTTAACTTTGCCGGACATTTCTCATACCAGAAATTATCCAGACCCCCTGCACGGACTCTACAGAACAAACATGGCAGTATGTGGCATAGCCACTGCACTTCTTGTTTATGGTTTTATTCAGTCTTTTAATCAGCATGATACACAGCTTAACGGCCAAAGAAATTCAAACGTTGTACAACAATATGGAATTATCTCAAGAGCACACTCTTCGTGCGATTTTAAATTTGAATTGGAGCACCTCAAGCAGATAGCTGACCGCCAAGTGAGTAATGTTCGTTATCGGCGATCGAATTTCACTCACAGGACAAGCACAACGAAATTTTACCTCATGCTTGCTATGCTCCTCAGTGGTGATATATCTACAAACCCGGGCCCGGCACGATACCCATGTACTGAATGCAGCAAACCGGTGCGACGAAATCAAGAAGCCCTTCAATGTGATTTTTGTGACAACTGGTCTCATCGAAAATGCATGAACATTACTATTCAGGAATACACACGATTGGGAAATTGTGAAGATACTTTCTTTTGTGTAAAATGCAGCGACAGGGTTCCACCCTTCTCGGACTCATTTTTCTCTTCGCTGCTAGACCCCTTCGGTGGTACCCTTTCGTTGTGGTCCTCTGCGGAAAATTTAGACTGTACTCAAGCACTGGACGATGCATCGGCGACAACATTTAAAACTTGTGATATCTTTTTGGACATGAGAAATATGCGTAAAGGTAATCCTAAGAAACCTCTCACTGCTTATCTGAACATAAACAGCATTCGGAACAAATTCTGTTACATTAAGACTGTTCTTACCGACAGACTGGTAGATATTCTGTTTATCTCCGAAACAAAAATTGATAATAGTTTTGCAAATGCTCTGTTTGAAGTTGAAGGTTTTAAAATGGAAAGAAAAGACAGAACTGGCCATGGTGGTGGCATCATTGCATATGTTAACTCCACGCTACCATGTAGAAGAAGAAAAGATCTTCAATGTCAGAAAACTGAATGCTTAGCCTATGAACTCTCTATGAAAAACAGGAAATGGACAATCTTTGGCATGTATCGCCCACAAACAGTCTCCGACATTCTTTTTCAGGAGGATATGTTGACATATTTAAACAAAGCTACCATATGTGGTGAAAACATGCTGCTGGTTGGTGATTTAAATTATGATATGTTACGAGACACCAAAAGCATACCTTTGTCTAACATATGTGACTCATTTGATCTGATCAATATGGTCAAAACCCCGACATGTTTTGCTAAGAACTCAGTTCCATCTCTAAATGATGTTATTTCAACAAACCAGCCTAGGTACATTTTCAACACTGTTACTTTTGATACTGGTTTGAGTGACATATGGTGTGTACAATTATGAAAGAATCGGTCACACATATAAAGAAACAGAAAGTAACATATAGAAGTTACACAAATTTTAATGACGAGGATTTTAAATTAGACCTTGGACAAGTACCTTTCCATGTAGCCGATATATTTGATGACATGGATGATACATACTGGGCATATGAACATCTGCTTACTGATGTCATTGAAAATCATGCCCCAGTCAAAACCAGGTTCCCCAAGAAACAAACCCCATACATGAATAGCAATTTACGTAATGCTATTTACAAGAAAAGAATGCTATTTAACAAGTACAAACATGTTAAGTCAAAACAAAACTGGGAAAATTACAGAACTCAGAGAAATGTAGTTACAAAAATCAAACGTCAGTCTATCAGAAATTACTTTCATGAGCGATGCTCTGAGGGACCAAAATCCAAGGATTTCTGCCCTACTATCAAACCCTTCCTATCAAATAAAAATAAATGCCAGGATAATACAATAATACTGCTTGAAGACGGAAAAGTTATTTCCGGGCAGACAGATGTCTGCGAGACACTAAACACCCTCTTTGCAAATATAGCTAATGATATAGGTACTGATATGGCTAAAGATCCACATCCTAGTACCCAAGCTATCAATGTAAACCATACTGACTTGCCTGTTTTTAATTTCCAACCCATAAAAGTAAACAATACAACTGAGTACATCAGAGAGATTAGCTCCAAAAAGGCAACAGGTGTTGATAACATCTCGTCCAAAATATTGAATATAGGATGTGATATACTTGCGCCTACAATGACGAATTTAATCAACAAAAGCTTTCAAACTAAAACTTTCCCTGATAGACTTAAGCAGGCGCGGGTCACTCCAATATACAAAAAGAATGACCCATTAGATAAAGGGAATTATAGGCCGGTCAGCATACTACCAGCTGTCTCCAAAGTATTTGAGAAAGCTGTATTTGCTCAGTGTATCTGACCACTTTGACAGTATTTTTCATACTTTCCTTGCCGCTTTTCGAAAAGGATTTGGCTGTCAGACTACGTTACTTCGCCTTGTTGAAGACTGGGAAAAAGCCTTAGATGAAAATAAATATACAGCTGCCATACTAATGGATCTGTCTAAGGCTTTTGACTGTCTCCCTCACACTCTGTTACTGGACAAACTTAAGGCGTACGGACTGTCCAACGACGCAGTTGAATTAATAGGGAGTTACCTAACTAATCGCAAGCAGCTAGTCAAACTAGGTGCTTTTTTCAGCTCGTGGTCCGAGGTTAGAAAAGGTGTCCCAGAAGGGTCAATTATGGGACCACTTTTGTTCAATATCTTTTTAAATGATATTTTCTATTTTATCAAAGAAGGTAAACTTTACAATTACGCAGACGACAATACTCTGTCCTATGTACATCCTGATCTGCGTGTACTCGTCAACACTATTCAAAGAGAAAGTGATGTTTTAATTGACTGGTTCACGGATAATAATATGCAAGCTAACCCAGATAAATTTCAAGCCCTTTGTGTTGGTAAAAAGACACACGACCAGTGTGACTCTTTTATTGTGAAAGGGGTCCAAATTAAGTGCGAAGACTCGGTGAAACTTTTGGGTGTAGATATTGACCACCAACTTAATTTTAATAAACATATATCTGAATTGTGTCGTAAAGCCTCACGTCAGCTCAATGTTCTTCGAAGACTCAGCCGTTTCCTCACTACTGCGGGGAAACTTGTCATATACAAATCTTTTATCCTTTCAAATTTTAATTACTGCCCACTCGTTTGGCATTTTTGTGGTAAAACAAATACTAGTAAACTTGAACAAATTCAGTATCGAGCCCTCCGTTTTGTCTTCAATGATACAAATATCTCAAACAAGATCTTTTGCAAAAAGCTCGATTACCAAACCTACAGTTGAGCAGACTGAGAAATATGGCACTGGAGACATACAAAATTATAAATGGGCTGTCTCCTGAATATCTAGCTGATCTGATTAAAGTGAAAAATTCACATTATTCATTTAGGTACCAAAATACTACAGATATACCTACCATTCGCTCCGAAAGGTATGGTAGGCAGTCGTTCCGCTTCGCGCTGCTCCCCAGGTATGGAACAGTCTGCCCAATGACATAAGGACCGCGGACTCCTATGCTCAGTTCCGCAGACTCATCCGTACCTGGGAAGGACCTGCATGTACCTGTGCAGCATGTGGATGACTGTCGACCAACTCGGTAACCACATATAGTATTTTGACGTACATATATCTCCTATAATAAAACTGTCCTGTGCACATATTTAATTTCACACATCTGCTGTTTAAGTATCACGTATTACCATGCATGTGTACGTGATACATGCATTAGTATTTTGTATATATATGTCTGTATTTTAATATCTATTTATATATTTTTTTTTTATTGTTTCACTTTTATCTGTGTTGGTCGGTGAAATAGCTTGAACAAGCTAATGTTTTATATTTAACTATTGTACCGACGTTAAATAAAGCTTCTTGAATCTTGAACATCAACAGGCGTGTATGTACAAGCATTGCTATTTCTTGATGTCCCACTCCGGTTGTATATTTTACATTTTGCTCGACAGAAATGTTGTCATTAAACCTTAATTCTCTCTCTCAACAGAAATGCAGTATATGAATTAATTTACTTTAATACACGACACTAATGCCCCACAGGGGTAGAATTATTTGTCTTAATTATAAAACAAAGCCAGGCTAAACTGTGCTAAGTTGTAACATGTTGTGGTCACGTGCTATGTTACCAGACCATGTTTGGCCTGGTAACCGCGACTTTATATGCTCGTTTGTATGTAATATTTAGTTGTAGAAGAACATCCAAAGATGTGAAAACGTTTCAAGTATAATACAGTATTGGAAACTCCATCATGTTATCTTTGTAAAGTTATTTATTTATATAGTTTTACCACATACAAAGGCAGCTCTGCTGTATATCTTCACTTGTGGAGATTTTTTACATATACATATGTATATATATGTATATATATATATGATCGAATAAAGTTTGAAATAGATATTTCGCTTCAATAATCAGGTGACCACGTTTGCTCAGCGTTGGAAGTGTAATTCATGGACGACGGCTGACCACTGAATGACGGAGCTGACGATTGCATTATTGTATTAGACATTCCAAGAAATTGCTTTCGTTAAATCGCTGAGTCCCAATACGTCATTGTTTTGGCTTGGATGCAAAATGAAATAACAAGAAAATATCCCTTCTCTCATCCCCAGAGACCAATCACATATGCCGCAGAGGGATTTTCGCCTCTGTTATTGGCTTCGTTATGAACTGAATCCACTCGGTAAAACTACAATGATAAATTACGGTCCCCATGATATACTACGTCTGACAATCCAGCAATTTAAGGAATTATTGTCTGGCAACCTCGCGCCATTGTGTAGCCATATCCCCCAAGGCGATGTCGAAGCACCGCACCTTGGTACGGACGGATAGAAAGCCGATTATGGGTGTCGGTCGAGTCGCGAATGATTAGGCTTCACAATGGTAGAATCTGCTACGATCTGTTATCTCTAAGCCTACCAGTGTGCTCTCGTCTTACTGAAATACTCAAACCCTTGGTCACAATGCTAAAGGGGACTACCATAGTTGATACTGATTAATTACTGTGAAACGAATACAATTTTTATTCACCATTGCTTCGAAATTCGAAGACCAAAAACTGCAAATATAAAAAAATGCACTTTTTTCAAATATACTACTTAAATATGAGTAGACACGGTTCTGATGATCCTGTTTTAATGTACAAATTAATAGTGAGCAGCTTACAAGCAATTTTGGAGCTTATGAAGACAGACAAGATAAAGCACCAAACTTTTTCCAGCCGTACCCAACGTCATTACCTTCAAGTTTTTTGCTAGCCGCATGATATTGCCTGTCTTAGCTATTTTCGGTTATTTTACCGAAATGATGCTTGCCGAAAAGAGGAGTGGGTTTGTGGTAACAGCCGTATTGTTCTTGTTACTGGTCTAATGTGTCAAGACGTTGCGATATAATACTTCTGATATTTTATCTAATTTAGATACAACCAAAGCCATTGGGCCAGACAAAATAAGCCCGAAGTGTCTTTTTGAAGCAAAAAGTGTACTCTGCCCAATTTTGTCACGTTTTTTCAATCACTCCTTGCAGACTTCCAAATTCCCAACTGACTGGAAAATTGCTTATGTCACCCACTGTTTAAAAAGGGCGATCATCATATATCAGCCAATTATCGACCAATATCGCTCTTGAGTTGTCTAAGCAAGGTTATGGAGAGAGCGGTGTTCAAGCACTTGTATAATTATATTAGACACGATATAACACCGTGTCAGTCGGGATTCTTACCTTCCCATTCTACCGTGACGCAGCTATTAGAACTGTACTTTGATATAACCAAAGCCCTCGATGATCAAAAAGAGATTATTCTTTTATTTTTTTGACATATCGAAAGCGTTCGACAGAGTCTGGCATCGTGGTTTGCTCCGTAAATTACGCCAATTTGGCATTACGGGCACCCTTTTGGCTTGGTTTGAAAGCTACTTACACGAACGTGTCCAGCGGGTTGTAATAAATGGCAAGGAATCAACTGTACTTCGTTTGCATGCGGGTGTCCCGCAAGGATCTGTTCTAGGTCCTCTGTTGTTCTTGCTGTTCATTAACGATTTGCCTGGTAATATTCTAAATAATATCCGCTTATTTGCCGATGATACTTGTTTATATATAATCTCCGATAATCTCTACGCTCAAATCCCCTCTATTAACCATGATCTGGACCTTATCTCCACGTGGGCTAGAACATGGCTTGTCGATTTTAATGCTACCAAAACGGTATCCCTCTTAGTATCTCTGAGACAAACGCCATCTTCCTTCCCCATATCTTTCGAAAACTCGACCATCAAACCGTCCCTTAATCACAAACATCTTGGTGTGACTTTTAACATCAGGGCCAGTTGGCATGATCATGTGGAAAACATAATAATTAAAGCGCAAAAAAAACTTTCCATATTCAAAGGTCTTAAGTATACATTAAATCGCAAATGCCTGGAAATTATGTATAAAAGCTTTATAAGACCGAGCCTGGAGTACGCGGACATTGTTTGGGACAATTTGGACCAAACGTCTGCAACAAGATTAGAAAATATACAGAAAGACGCTCTAAGGACGATAACGGGAATAACGCGTAGCGTCGGCTCTGAAACCCTATATGCGGAAGCTGGATTTGAGAAGCTCTCTAGGAGACGCCAAGTTCACAGACTTAATATGTTTTATCAGATTGTTAACGGAACGGCGCCTAGCACATTGCAGGAGCATCTTCCAATCATAAGTCACGTTCGCAATCCTTACAATATTCGCAACGCGAATCATATTACTCCATTTAGGTGCCGTACTGAATAATTTCGAGGTTCCTTTTTCCCTGCAACAGTCCGCGAATGGAACACACTTCCTGTAATTGTATCTAATTCCAACAATCTATCTGTCTTTAAACGAAAATTACAGAACATGACACAAATATTTATCCCGCCGCCGTGGTACTATGTGTGCCCTAGAAAAGAAAATATTTTTTATGTCGCCTGAGAAACGGATGCAGTAACCTAAAGGGACACTTATTTGATAACTTTTTATCAGATACCTCCAGGTGTAACTGTGGACACTCTAACGAGACCGTTGACCATTTTATTTTCCATTGTCCCTCATTCAATGCCCAAAGAACACTTCTTCTCGCCGACCTTGCAGATATTTACATCTCTCAGGCGATCCCGAAAGCATCGATTTTATTATTTGGGGATCCCATAAAGATATTCACGCTAAATACGAATACAAAAGGCACTAGGTAAATTTGTAACTGAATCTAAACGTTTCTAAATCCTGCTATTGCATCCCCGTTTTCGCAAATCAATCATTAAATGGCCATAATAACTGGCAATTTATTCGTGACCATCGATTACTCTTTTGTGATCACTCGATATTACTTTTTTTGGATCTCTGACTCTTTGATATTTTTTTATTTCTTTTGTTAACAGATGACTTTCTATGCCATTTGGTACATCATTAAAAAATAAACTCCAATACTTCTGTTGTGTAATAATAGCAGAATTTGTTCATTTGACATGTGATTAACACTACCAAGTGATATCACAGGGCTGGGACATCATTTAGTCAGATAGATTCAAGACTCAGGGAAATGATTATTCAGTTACACATATCCCCTTTCTCTGAGACTTGATTTTAAGTTGGCTCACAACGGCTCCATAATAAATGAAATACAGATGAGATACAATAACAATCTCGATTGCATGCAACGACGCCGATCATACTGAGAAAATATAATAAATTTCACAGAGACAGCACCATAAATAGGAATGATAGGACTGTCGGTATACACCTAGTGAAACTGACGAGTTAAGCTTTTCTTCATGGTCTGCAATATAAGTGTGGCTAAAGTTCTAAGGCTACATCCGAGAATCCACTGAATTCTCGGGTCTGAATCTAAGGGAAGCTGTCCTGTGGAGTCATACGGTTACTTTTTAGTCGTGGAGTCTTGAAAATATATCAGTCTTACAGTCGAAAGATACCCCATAGAGAGATTGGCGCTTTATCCTTCGTGTCCCCTTCAACTTGCTAAGGTGTTCCACTATATGTAGCTCTTGTCAGATATCATGTTGTTATGCACTGGATATAATGAACCTTATCTATGACGAGAACGCCTGTGACACACATGACTAGCAGGTAGAGCAACTGATGAGCGTATCATCATGAATATCCAAGCTTATATGTTAACTCACTCACAGCTTATCTAATACAGAAGTATTTGTAGTTATGGATTTAACAAACAGCTTAATGCAATCCTTTCTAATCCCGTCTAGAGTGTGGACTATTTTCTGAACTATGATGTACAATGCAGATCAAACCTACAAAAACACGTTTTTTGAACATAGACGTAACTAACCGTCAAAAACTGTTATATACCAATAGTAAGCAGTCTCCAAAAATTAAACGGTCATATATTTATTAATGGTGAAAATGTTTATAGAGCTATCTACGAAGGAGGATACGACAACTAAATCCAAAATCGGATGAATGTTGAACAATGGACTTACAAAGACAAAAAACCGTTAAGCCTGGATGTATTGATGTGACCCCAACCCTCATAGAGAGAAGGACAGCTCCCAGACAGCATATCGCTTACATGAATTTCCTCTTGTCATTTATTGCTGTCCGGGAAATTTGAGGTGGTATGTTCGGTCTAGAAATAATTTATAGGATAATGCACGGGATTAATATTGCAGATGGAAGGAAATTGAAAGGTATCACTCGAGATGATGGACAACAGTCGGCCAATGGATTTTAGTTGATTGGATTACACCAGAGATTCATTTCCCTCTGATGACAATTTCTTCCTCAACACTGATATCCGAATCAGCATTTGGGAAACGGAAATTCTATATAGGCGTATAGGCGTCGAGTCTGGTATTCCTTTGAAAGCCCTATAGTGTATTATCACATATCTGAATCCATAACTATACAAATCTTCTTGTTTTATGAGATTATCTGCACCAAACCCATACCAAATCCATTCGCTGTCGAGTTCATAGATCTCGATAGTTGCGTTCCAACAAGAAAATGCAGATTAACCCACAGAGATCGTCAAACTATGATAGGTAGGTCCTCTGAGATATCTGTATTAATTTGACTCCAAAGAAAGTTAACCAGCGTCAATCAAATATAAGCCCCAGAAAGACCATTCAGTATATTTAGTACAGAATCGTACACATGAAATCCCAATTTCATTTAACACGCGAACGAATACATAAACTGAAGATAAATGAACATAAGCTAGTTTCTTGCAATCAAGGAGTAAGTCTGTGATGCCGGGTAGATGTCATGATTTTTTATAACCTCCTTCCAAACAATTGCGGTGGGACTGACGCTATTTATATGACAGACACACACACCCTCCCGTCACGCCCCACCAAACTACCAAAATATATTGGAGAGCATACCCTTACCAAAATAAAATGTATGGCAAATGTATGACTGGTGTATGGGGTGTATGGGAACTGTATGGATCATGTATGGAAGATGCATGGGCAATGGTGAAATGGTAATGTCAAATGTCTGGTAAATGTATGGGAAAAACATAGGATTTTCATAACCGTATGGCAGATGTATGAGGAATGTATGGAACTCTCAAAATGTAAAGTACAATGTATGGAAAATGTATGGTGTGCACTGAAAATACCAAGTCCTCCTGTATGGAAAATGTAAGGAGAAAAGTGCAAAAATAAAATTTCTATATGCCTATGTATGATAAATGTATGGGTTCCTTGAACGTGATAAAACAATAGTCAAAGTCGATGTAAGGCATATGTATGGGAACGCTAAACAGATGAAAATATTAAAGATTAATGTATGGAAGCTACCTGGGTCTTTTGGAAGACATGACAATCAATGATTTATTTGGTTGCACAATACAGGATTTATTTGACATCAACAGAGTCCATGTATGTAAAATGCATGCCAAGTTTTCTTTTGATAAAATCGATTAAAAAAATATATCGAACATGTATGGGACTTCTTGAAGATAAGAAAAATGAGAAAGTATTGATATGTGACATTCTTTGCATTCACGAAGTCATTTGATGGGAAATGCATGGCGAGATTTCCTATGAAAATAAAACAGACTGAATGTATGAAATATGTATGGGTTTCTTGTGCCTTGTGGTGAACGCCACGAGTTGAAGTTACATGCCATTCTCTTAGACGCAACGGAAGTAACAGCGGCTCTAAACAAAGGATCAGCTGTTCTATCGATTACAGTGCCGCGATCGCCACCCGCGCAACTGGGGGATTTTTAACCTAGGCCTCAATGAAGCGTAACAGGTTTTTCCTAAAAATCTTCTCTCATACTTGAGATAAATTTCTACAACTTGGTGAAGTAAAAGATAGTGCATCCGTTCGAATTATGTGTTAAAATCAGAGCTGAACTAGCCTTTTTCGAAGTTAAACAAGTTCCGCAAAGAAGTGTGCTGTCACGTTGTACTATCACTATAAGCCACATTCTGTTATAATGAACAATCACCTATAGAATATAAGCAAAACATGCAACCCATTCATAACACTTTCAATAAAGTCTCCTGAAGAACTATTTTGACCGAAGCACGCAATATGGACAGATTCCAGAAATTTTGACAGTGAACAGTCACGCGGTAAATTTCCAAAATAACAACAACAACATAATTTCAACAACAGGTACGTATTCTGATTTCCTGGTGTTTCTCTGTTCGTTAGTTACTTGAAACAACAACAACCGCCACGTCATCGTCAGATCGTTGATCATACTCCCGACCCAACTCAACTGTTGTGAAATGTACGGATTATTTTTTTATATCGAGCTATAAAAGTCATTAGTAGCTATACTCTTGTAGCTGAAAGGACCGGGGTGATTATTTAATCAGCTGTTGAGATCTATCGGTAAAATTGTTGTAAAACTTTGAACACATATGTCAGCAACTTGAACCACCCCCGCCCCCGCCCCCCCATCCTTCAACCCCACTCTGACTCATCATAATCGGGCACTGATGATGCACTGGACAATTGTCCCCTGGACGTATTCCATCTTTCCCCTCCAATAACTCCCGTCCAATTTCCCCAGGATATTCTTCAGGGAAAATCCCCCCCCCCCGGTTTATACTCGGTGTAAGAACGCACAAGACAAAGCCTACAATAGCCTGTCTGAGCGCAACAATGCGTCTAGACGTGACCCTTTTCAGCTGCACAAAAGCCTCAACAAAAGCCCCAACAATGCGTACTTACACCAAGTATCGACCCCCCGCCACCCACCCAACCTTTCAAGACATGTACGGTAGTTCGTTTATCACTACCACCCACCCAGAAGATTAGTTTTATTACTTTCGTTCTGTAGTGCCCTTCAAAATTTTACTCTGACCTGAGTGACGAGGTCCTGTATGGCAAGCTTGCCACTGGGGACGGCCTTTGTTTTCCCGATGCCAGGCGGTCTCGAGGCGAAGCTTGGCTTCGCCATGGGACCTTGCTACTCTATCTTCACAAGTCCAGGTAAATCCTAAATCCTCGCAGAGGGTTTACCTGGATATATTTGGTGATTTGAATGAGTTTTTTAGTTGTTGCCTCTATTATACAATCTCATACATTTCATCCCCTGCATTTCTTTTGAATGAGCATGTCAGTATCTCAACTCAAGCCTACCGTTTGACTTCCGATGATGTTTTCAGTTCAACATCAAAGTAGTTTGGCCAAAAATGGAATTCGAACATGTCACATCTCATAACTCGCAGCGGATTGGTGTAATGAGCTAGCTTAGCGCGTTCACTGATTGGTTTGATTTAGAGGAAACCTCTTCATCTATTTATATCCAGAACTGCTATCAGTAGAAGCTTACTAACCTAGGCAGAGTATCGATCTTAACAGATCGACTGATACACTGGCTCGCGAGAATGCTCTACTCCAGAGCGAGATCGGTCTTTGTTTCTGGAATTCAGAGCGTCGTAATAAGTAAGCATATGAAAAAGTGAAAGCTATGACAACCCATATTTTCCTTCATACCAGTCTGTACATAACATATTAGTATTTTATGGAAATGCTTCCTCTTGTATCATACATTGCAGACACCCACTGTACTGGTGTGCTGGTGCAAGCACCCCGGTTTGATTTGACTGGGTTAGCGCAGATGTGGACAAATATTAAGTGGACCTATATAATATCTTACACCAGAATTGTGTCAATGTTGACTGTGATTTTGGTTAATGCACCTCATTCCCAGTCCATGGTCAAATTCAATTTTTTTAATTAACCTATAGTGTTCGTCTGTTGCGAGCAATCATCAAGGTAAGTTTGTTGATTTCCCACTCACTCCTGTCATGCCTTGCAGAACAGCATGCAGAAGTCTAACATTCCCTATATACTGACAGGTATTGCCCTACCTTTTACGAGGTAGGTTATTTATTTTTTTCCTTGATTTTGAAACGGGCTCGAAAACTCGCCAACTTCCATCTCTTAATCATGGATCAGGATGGCAAATTAGAAGTTGCGTTGTTTGTCGATATAACTACATGGCCCCGTGGGGCTTCCGGGGATTGATCTGGAATGTCGTTGTGCACACCGCAGGTTATGGTAAGAATAAGCGTCAGTCCCTTAGAGAGTTTGTCGTAAGGGGCGACTGAGTCACCTGTGGAGTTCCCCGGTGTGAAAAAGAATAGGACCCCACCCGTGTGGTTCCCGGATGTGAAAAGGAATAGGATCCAACGTCGTGATATGACTGAAATACAGTTGAAAGCGACGTTAAATCATATTCACTCACTCACTATAACTACATGTATTTCACGTTTCTTAGCCTTGCCATCAGTTCGCATCAGTTTTTAGTGGTAGTTATCCAAGCAGTTCCTCAACTCATATATCACTTTTCAGAAGAATTTGCTAAATTGGCAAACACCATCTTCACACACCAAGTCGAACACTTTACATATATAATATTCGCCTTGACAGTTAGTGGGCTATTACAGTTTCTCTTCAGAATACGATTTTGGTGATGTCATAGCTGTATTTATATTTTGCTGTCCATTTTCGGAGACTCGAACAGAAATTAGTGATCGTGTGTGACATATTCAAAATTCAAATTTGATTGAATTTTCCAGTTTTAGTGAACTGTGATGCAACCAACCACTGCATGTCATATTTGGAGTGCATAGAAACGCCTGGCTTTCTGGTTTGAAGAATTTATCCATTCAGTAGGTCAAGGGAAATGTTAATCAAGTATTTACCTTGACAAGTGAAGTTGGCAAAATGCAGAAATTTGGCAAACTTGCATGACTTGGCTGATATGGTCAGTGAAGGCTGTTTTTTGTACTGCAGTTCGACTTTTGAAGCAAGTTATTCATCTGACAGCTTAGTGTCATACATTATGATTATTCTGAATAGAGGGAACACCCAATAAGAGGGAAGACCTCAATGTCTATGACAATGATACAGACTGTAAGCTTACTTATATAATATTGGGTGAACTGTGGCAATAGGAATGTGATATGTTATAAGAAAAATGGGGAAAATACTCGGTGAATTTACTGGCATTTATATACCATTTCCACAGATCGGATAATCACGCCTGAAAATAAGCACCTGACATTTCTACGTTTAATAAACCTCTCTGCAAATCAGAATGAGATAGCCCCTCTTCATATACAGATCTATATGCGTTCAAAGGCCATGGTATGTACCACACCCTGTGATAGGGGTGATAGCCTAATGTCCTGTGCCTTATATTCAGGCTTGATAATACGTTGTATCTTGAAGTGTAAAAGACGGGAAACAATGGTGTGTTAGGGAAAAAATAGGAAAAATACTCATTTTACTGATCGATATATTAACCCTATCTCTGGCCTGGGCTTTTTGCGACCTGTTGTGGCCTGCGGGGGGGGGAGGGGCGAAATGGCCCCCCTAATTATTTTTCTTACCCCTTGAGCTAGGGGGCTGAAACTTACCACACTATACCCGCATTGATGACGTCATTTTCAAAAACGTCATTTTTTGGCCGATTTTTCAGTCAGATTTTCCGATTTCTTTTATTTCCGCAATTTCTCCGCAAAAACTGCATGATAAATTAGTAAATATTAATGTGATGTGAAATAAAATAGTTTTTGGCCGATTTTCATAGCGGAAAAGCAGAAATTTCGCAGAAATATGACAAAAACGTCACTTTTCTGGGACCCACGTCGCCGCCATCTTGAATTTTCTCATGAGCCTCTGTTTGGGGGGGTTATGCAAATAGGCTCAAAATAACCCCAATAAGATAAACTATAAAGTCACGGAGTTTCAGCTCGTCATTTTTTGTCGTTCCAGAGATAGCGCAGAAAGTTTGGTAGGGGGGCCATTTCGCCCTCCCCCCCAGGCCAGGTAGGGTTAAAGACACAGTACAGAAAGGATAATAGGAATATTGGGTGAATAGACATTGCATATGCTTGGAGATGCCAGGGTACATTGGATAGGTGATTATGGGAAATAGGGAAAAGACTGGGAGACTTGGCTGCATGATGTTTCACTTGGGGTGACGATGGATACAGATGCAATGATATATCATGGAGAACTTAGATATTTATTACCACTGAGTGGCTAGGAGTCATTGATGCAAGGGAACATGTGTAGGGTTGTATGGGAGAACAGTTTGCATGACATACTCTGACCAGTGTTCATCGTACACAATGGAGTGCCCAGTTTAAACCAGACCAATCCACAACTAGTATGCTCTTCGTCTCAAACTAATCCGTGAGATTCGCCATTTGAGCTAATACACTGGCCATTTTGGCCAAGGCAGCAAACAGAGGTTCATTATGTACATGATGTCGACTGGTGTACTTGGCTCACAAAGAGTCAAAGATGCCGTTAATAATTTGCTATGTTTATGAAAATTATATTGTAACCTGATTTGAGGCATGCTTAAGGTCCTATTATCTGCAGTGTAAGCTTAATCAACTTGGATGCCCTATTTCACTACCCATGTAAAGTTGTTACATCCCAATACAATATGACAGATAATAAAATGTAATCAACTGAATTAGTGAATCCTAATCATGCTAATACACTGTATTTTGTATAATTTCAGTCAGTACTGGAGTAAATTTCAACCAGAAACCAAGACGAGGCTGTGTGAAACTGGAACAGGCAGAACAATTCAGTGCGAGACATAATAAATTTGTGATCATGATATTCAGCTTATTTAGCTAACGCTACAGAAAGAAAATCTTTTGTTTCAACCCTCAAGTGGTGCAATGATGTGACCTTTCCATTTGTTAAATCATAATATTAGTAATACCTATAATCTCGACGAATACTTTTGAACAGCTAATGCCACATTAGAGGCAAACATGACAACTAAAAAATTGATATCATTTGTGTTCATCAAGGGAGACAACTTTGCTCAATGCTGATTTTTCTTTCAAAAAGAAAACATTTTGCAAGCGTGGACCAGAAACAAAATACTCTTCCCCCTAAGCTTAGCATGACTATTGACGGCAGGATTGTAATACATGGATTTGGGATAATACATAACCTGCAGAATTGCCTAGTTTTTCTTGATTCTGCAATGAACTGCAGGCTACTGAATAAATTGTAAAAAATCATATGCCACTGATGTGAGATATTTCTGTATTTTGAGTCCGTCAAATCTATATGTATGGTCAAGTAAAAACTTGTTCTGTCAGACTTGTATTGAACGGTTTCATAGTCATGCTCTTTGAAATGGAGCCATAATTTTGTATTGAGAGAATTTATTTTCATCTCTTTCAGATGATTGATTTCAAAGGGATTCAGGGATGTACTTTTACCAGGAAAACAAGTTTGCTATTCAGGTGTCCCGTTCTGTCAGTGAGATTCTGAAACTGGCAACAAAGACTTTCTTCACAAAAGAGGAGCTTGGGTCATCAAATTTCACAGGATTTCATGGGAAGACTCCACTTATCCCAAAGTGGCAACGATAGGACAGGTATGTTTTATATATTAATTACATCAGGGAAGTTTGTTGGGTCCAACTATACAGCAATAATAACAGCAGTACGGTTTCTGTACATTTCTACCAATGTACTACTGAAACAGTACTGAAATAGAACCACACTGAAACCGAAACAGTATTAAAACATTACAGGACTGACTGCACTGAAATCATACAGTACTCAACTAGTACTGAAATGTTACAGTCAGTACTGTAATATTTCAGTACAGTGTGATTCACTTAATTGTGCATATACAACACAAGGCTATTCCATGGATAATAACTTCTTTAGTGTTGTCGAGCTGACATTCAAGTACACTCACTAAAGAGCCAGGATTTTTTATATGCCAGTCTATAGACAAGGTCATATAGTGCGAACACAATTTCTGTCTGTTCAATCCATCTGTGCGGTATCTCTAGTTCTTGGTCATGGATTTGTACCAAACTTGGGGAAAATCTTACCCATGCGGCAAAGAGTAACTCTATTCATTGATTTTGGGGTCAAATGGTCAAGGTCACTTTATAAAAATTGGTAAATCATTGAAAATTGTTATGTTTGTTTTATAAGTATGGTTCAAAGATGTGGTTTGTCATGACGAAGGAGACCATTAATTTCAAACCGTCTGTCAATTCTGGCTAAAGGATATATATTGTCCACATTGACCATGCGCCCATTTGCCTGTCTGGACACACTGTCTGCTTGTTAATGCAATATCTCTTGAGGGATTGTTGTCAGGCTTTCCAAATTCATATAAAATATGTAACTGGTGATTGACTATAAACCCATCCACTGGGACTGACCTTGGCCTATTCTATCAAGGTCAAATTCCATGACCTCGTCATGCACATCTGTTATATAATGAGACACCTCGTTCAATTTCTTACCCCCTCCGCGAACAAATATGCCTGCCCCAGTCCCCTGTGGTTTATGACCTCATCATGCACATCTGTTCTATGAGACACCCCATCCCATTTCCTACCAACCCTCCCCCAAATATGCTTGCCCCAGTCTCCTGTGATTTATGTGAAGTGTTCATTTGTTAAAGAGTGCACCAAGGTTGGAAAACTACGGGCATGACGGGTGCAAATATATATACCCAGGTTATATATATATTTTAAGTTACTAAATAACAATAATAGTATCTGACCAAGTCGGTATCATTTGATTAGTGACTGATGTCCACAGCTTCTCGACTTCATCATATGTCTCCTGAACAAAAGCCCGCACAAACCCATTAATCCTCAAATATTTCAGGAGCTTACCTCATGCTACACTCATTCAACCCATCCACTACCCCGGAAACATGTTTCTATCCCTGGGGCACTGAGCCCCATCTTCTATTTCCACAACCCAGCCTCGCTCAACGCTATACCCTTAAATATTACGGGAGCTCAGATCATAATGCGCTTATTCAACATATCCACTACCCTCAGCAACATGTCCCTACCCCCGGGACATCAAGCCGTATCCTCTATCTCTCAAACTGATCCTCGCCCGACCCTATACCCTCATATTCTTGGAGCTTACGTCATGCTACACTTATTCAATCACTCCACTCGGGAACATGTTCTAAACTAAGTCTCACCCAACCCTATACCCTAAAATATTCTAGGAGCTTACTTCATGCTACTCTTCTTGAACCCATCCACTACCCTCGGCATCATGACCCAACCTTAATTACAACACATATAAGCGAAGTGGGAAGAGGTGCCGACATACTGACTGCGTCACATGACTTCACAGAATAGTCTTCTATTCGTGATATGTGTTGTATCTCAGGTACGCTTTTATTGTACCTGTTCATGTGGCAACTTGAATGATATGACCACACGGCCCCTAGCACCGGCATAAGCGGTATTAGATACAAATATAGAGAGCTATGATGGATATGCTCTGACAACTCGTATACTGGTAATTGGTGAGCTGTTTCGCTGTGACAACTCGTACATTGGAGATTGGTGAGCTGTATTAAGGCACAGAGCCCAACCTTAAGAGGATAGATCAAAGACCGGGTGATGCAGCGCCAGGACTTGATTGTTTTCTTCTTTTTTTCTGAACAAAATTGATCTCTCACACTTTCAGGATACATTACAAGCCGGAAATGTGTAGAAGCCAGCAGAGGTAGAGCCAAAACATGTCAGAAGAAAAAACAACAGAAGCCATCGAAGTCGCCTACCTCGGTTCCCTTTCGCTCATCATCCATACAGGCAATCGCCACCCAGAAAAAGGATACAAGACACCTAAGATCCTATTCAATTGACGGACATCATCAGATTCCAGTAGCGATGAATGTGGAAGTGCATCCAACAGTGCATACTCAATGTGAGACTTTTATGGATAAAACATGGGACTGTACAAGCTGTACAACTGTGGTGATTTTATGAAGTTGCTTTTTTATTGTACCATATAAATTCATCCTCAGCGGATCCACTTATTTCATTTTTCTGTGCTAAATATAAAGAGACACAAGACTGGATTCTCCTTTAAGATCTTTGGAAATGACATTTCCACTTTGTGGAGGGGACATGTGCTTTTAGTGTTCCTTGTCTGATTATTAGAGGGTTTGCCTCAGCAAGCAGATGGATATTTTTTTACCCTGACTAGTATGCATGTAAATACTTGTGTGTGTCATGACGGTTGGGGGGGGGGGGGGGCATTTGAAACCTGGAATGTCATTGAACCATGTGTGTATGCAGCGAAAGCATTATAATTGGGAGTGGTCCATAGCCACCAGTCAGTTTGTAACAGTCATCAGTCAATTCAAAAATGTCGGAGAACAGGTATGCATGTGTTCGAATAAATATTTGAGTAAATAAGATTTTCTAGCGTTTTCTTCATATGCGAATACCGCTTACCACAGATTTATATTGGCCATAAGTTCGACTGCAGTTTGTGCATGTAGTATATGACATATTTTCATGTGAGGCAATGGGTATATGCTGGGTATGTGGATGTGCCCATACGTATGCCATACAGGTATGGGTCTGACAATGCAACTTGTATGGGCATGTATGGGGATATCAATTTTCCATACACTATCCATACACATTTTTTTGTTATTTGGACTGTCCTACATGTGAGATATGTATGGGCTCTACCACACATCTTGTATGGGCATGTATGAGGGAAGCAATTTTCCATGCGTTACCCATACATGATCGTTTAATATACAGACTGGCCCATACATTTGCCGTACATGTATGGATGCTACCATACATCTTGTATGGGCACGTATGGGGAAAACAATATTCCATACATTACCCACACATAATCTTTTGGTATACAGACTGACCCATACATTTGCCGTACATGTATGGATCCTGCCATACATCTTGTATGGCCATGTTTGGGCAACAAAATTTTCCATGCATTGCCCATACAGAATCTGTTGATATATGGATATATCCATACATATGCCACACATGTATGGATAAACACTTTTCCATACATTACCCATGTACAATCTTTTAAATGGACATTGTCCCATACATTTGCCAGACGCGTATGGAATCTACTGCACGTGCAGGGAAGCCTTGTATGGGAATTACCTGGGTATATCTTGTATGGGCATGTATGGGAAAAACACTTTTCCATACACTACCCATGCCTGATCTTTAAAACTATGGACTGACCCATACATCTGCCAGACGTATATGTAATGTACCATTTTTCCAGGGAATAAATTCTCCATACATTGCTACTGCATGATCTTTATCTAGGTGAATTGTCCCATACATCTTCCATACATGCTGGGGAACAATGTATGGAAATTGTATGGACTATGCCACGAAAGAGTGACGTTTAGAGATTCCCCATGCGCTGCCCATACATATAACTTAAGACCAAAATTTGTATCATACATTTCCCATACATGTTCATAGTTGCTAAATGCGGAGCCGTTTTTAGTTTCAATACTTCCATATATTTCCCATACATTTTTAGGTTAACAGTCCCCTTTTAATTTTGTTCAAGTTGATGTATGGGGTATGTGCGGAAAATTGCTTTACCATACATTCCCATACCCATGCATTTTTCATACGTTTCCCATACATTGTCCAAACATTTTGTTTTTGTAAGAGTAGTGTTCTTCAGCTCTGTGTCTAGGTTCGAGCGGTATCAAACACACGTTGCCGCAGGTCGCATCACCTATTCTATACACTGTGTGAATTCCTTCCATCAGTCTGTGACATATTTATCATTGAACCTGGGTTGGGCGCGCTTGGCAGATTAGTCTTGCCTGGGAACTCAACACAAAAAAACATCTGACTTGAGACCAAACTGAATAATGCAGTAAAAGGTGTTGGATATTATGGATTTAGAATACTGTTCAGCGATACGGATTTTATATTTTTGGAACATCATGATGTCTTGTCGGCATCATTGAAAACTGTTGACCGCTTCTCTCTTGCAGGAAACGAGCCTATGTTTATGTATACTATGATTGTCTTTTTTGAATTTGGTGCTAATACTGTTATATGGATATGGAATAGGTCTTTGGATTATGGACGCGGATATTCTCTAATGGACGACGGCTGAATTATGAATGACGCTTGTATTTGAATCGATTACTTCTCGTGATTTGTGCATATTAACCTGATTGGGATTCTATTTTCTATGTAAGTATGGACAAAGTTTCCAGAAATATCAGCTGCGGTCCTAACTCGATTGGTGATCGGTTCATCAGTTGTTATTCATGGCGCGATATAAATTGATGGGATGCCTACAGCGAAAAAAACATACAATAAAACTGTTACATCAACACGTAGAACTCAAGTAGTGTTTATCTTGAAGGCATGGTCTGTAGTATCAATATATGCTCCTATTATGCAGGCCTGTTTTCGCGTCGAAATTCATCGAAACGAGTAAATCGATCAATTATGTTTCTGTTGCACGTATCTTTTATATTTACTCACCGACAAGAGGAATACCGATTACGAAAATATCTATTTTATAGACGGTATCGGTATATCCGTCTTGACATAGCTACATTGTGTTCATTCAATCTACCTCGTTATCATTTTAATTGATTTTGACCACCAAACATGTGGAAATAATGACACCAATAGGGATAGCGTCAGTAGCAACTAGAATTGAGTCTGGTGGCTGCGTAGAATCTACATATGGGTGATTGCGCGGTGTATACTCAGAATAATTATTTACAAAGTTTTAACAATGACGCCAAGTTCAACTGATCTTAAATCTGATGGGTTAAAATGAAAAATGAAAAATGTCCCAAAATGAAATGGGAAGAATGAACATGAAAATGTGTTGCACTTAACTTTTGCAAGACACTAGATTATATAAATACTTATTTCATGTTTTCTTGGAGTTTGGTGCTAATATTGTATAATGTATTAGGTATTCGATTATGAACGGGGGGCATTCTTCATGGACAACGGCTGGCATGAGTGTCACTTATATGTGTTTTCGTCTTGAGTTTATATTATCAAAATGAGAAAAAAGCAAATCCAACAATTAATCAGCTATATTGTTCTGCGGGAAGTGAATCAGAGTACCACTATTATACATTTACTATATGTTATGCATGGAAACGCTAAATACATTATACAGCTATTCTTCATTCAAATTGGGCAATTTTCATCGAGCGAAAACTGTCCCTTTATTAGCTGCCACAAAGGAGAAAAAAAGGCATTCGCGATCTTTCTTTTGGCCATTGTCCTTTTGTCCTAAAACTACATCTCAGACTTAAGGGGATAGAGTTTAACCAAAGCATCTTTGAAATTACAAGCGTCTGGTCCGCCATTCAAAACTCAGCCGTGAATATCCGCGTCCATAATCCAAAGACCCATTCCATATTCCACATAACAGCATTAGCACCAAATTTAAAAAAAAAAAAAAATAATAATCACAGCATACACAAACACAGGTTAGTTTCCTGCAAGGGAGAAGCGGTCAACAGTTTTCATTGATGCCGGCAAGACATGTTCCAATCGCCGATCGGTATTCCCAATCCATATGACATTCGCTGCATCGCCATTTAGGGAATGATGCATCTCAGTCACGCTTTTACTGTGACTGTTCACATGAGCACCATAAAGATCTTCAAGCACATGGGTTCACATGGCCCCCAGGCCCGGGTCAAGCGGAACTAGATACAAACTACGAAACGCAACGCCATAGATCTTGCACTGTTTTAGACGCAAAAGCTTTTGAGCCAGCTTCAGCATATCCACTTCAGATCATTGTCTATCCCGCCCGATCATTACAGAATTTGGCGAAGATCCGATAGAAATCATGCAAGTAAGCATGTCTAGTAACCTATATAAACATGCGGACCTAGGGAGTAAGCCGAATAAGTTTGAAAACACTAACTAAACTGTCTCCGGTGGCCTTTGCCGAGAGTACACGAGAGCATCCAAGGAGGTGTTCGCTTTAGACGGATTTTCTCCCTTCCGCGTCGCTTTCTGTTAGTCTATTGTCTGGCTCCAAGCCGACCGGTGTATTGTGACGTAATGCTCAGGCATTCCCCAACTTCTTGTCAGCCCAGCAAGGCCAGTCTAATGGGAATTTCTGGCTCATATTCTCATGAGTTGTAACTGCTGCGGACCAGTGAACTTAACAGGCCTTGATATAAGACAAGTTTTGCCTTATTACTTGTCCGTTCATAATCAGGAACCGCGGAGCATATTTTGAAAGTGGGGGGGGGGGGGCTGAACTCTATACCGACCATCATGTTAAATGTATCTAACATGGGACTTATAACATTGCGGTCCCAAAAAAAAGTGGTGGGGGGGGGGGGATAGGGTCTGCTAGCATTAGTCATATTATGCTAGCAGACAGATACATGTTTAAAACGGACTTATATCCAAGGAAATGTGCAAAAAAATATGCTGAGATACATCACTCTCTAGATGACTACAAGACAACGAAAATCATATGGTTTAGGATTACTGATCAGCAATACGGATTTGATATTTTTGGAACACCAAGATGTCTCGATGGCATAATTGAAAACTGTTAACCGCTTCTCGCGTTCAGAAACCTAGCCTATGTTTACGTATACTGTGATTTTTTTTTAATTTAATTTGGTGTGAATGTTGTTGTATGGATTAGATCTTTGAGTTATTGACGCGGAACTTCTTTAATGGACGACGGCTGAATGTTGAATGACAGACTAGACGCTTGTATCTTAATATAATTGCTCTTCCATCAGTTTTGGCCCTGATATAATGTTGTTTTTGCACACGAGTAATCAAAATAATGTTGCTTTAAGTCCTTGCTTGTCAAGTAATCAATTTGAAATTGCACTTCGTTATTCGGGCTAGTTATACTAGTTAATATGGTTAGGCAGCTTCCCAAATATTCATTGATTATGATCTTATCAAGCCCTTGAGTGTGACTACATTTCGAAATAAAAAAAAAGTGTCGCACCGGTGGTCATCTGAAGGCTTGGTCTCTCATTGGTGAATGCAATAGATTATATGTCTTACGTTCAACAGCATCGGTTAATAACATTCGGTTAATATGTCGGCAGATAGAGATGGATATCTCTTGCTTTTCTTACCTTATAGATCCAACGTTCGGGTTGAAAGAGAATTCCAGTTCATATTGCAAACCAAACAATATTTCCGAATCATGTTTTTCTGCAGAGGTTAGTTCTTTCTTATTTTAACGTTGATGTTAACGCAATTTGCCAAGTAATCCTTGTTTAAAGGTTGATATTTTAAATAATCCATTAAGTCCCAGCTGTCTTCTTGCTACAAATTGAGATATAACATTAACTCATCTTATTTTTTTTTTCAAATGTTTTGCATGATCGTTCGTCGTTATCCGTGTTCAAATAACAGTGAAGAGCGCCATCTCATTTAATAACGTATAGTTATCTTTTCGAAAAAGCTTCTTTTTTTTCTTCCGGTTTCAGTGATATAGTGAGATATTAAGCGGTCTTCAAATTGCACCCCACTGTCGTGCTTTAGAAGATCAAATGCTCCAAGTCGTTTATACGTAACATCAAAGACCAATCCACATCGCATTATATTGGGCTAATGACGCACCATACATGCTGCTTGTATTCACAAAACGCCGGGATTCATGCGGCTTGAGAGACAACTACGGACTGCAAGACAACATTGATGTTAATCGATGGTTCTTTTATGTTGTTACGTGAACTATTAAGTGCAAGTGCTCTGGGTAATTGAGACTATCAATCAATACTAATCAGTCAATTTGTTTGTTGCCTGGTGGGTTGTCAATTTGCTTGTTGCCTGGTCGGTTTGTTTCTCACACTTAGCGGATAGGATGTGAAAAAATACACGTGGTAATTAAAACAAGGAGTGGATCGGTCGTATTCATAGTTTTCTAATAGGAAGCAATTGCGGTAAACTGTAACGGTATGGCAACAGAAATATCATCTCACCTGGGTGCTATGGAAAACTCGTGTATTCCAGTTGAGAATTCGGCAATAATTATTTGGAGAGAGGGAGAGAACTCAGGTTTATTTCAGCTATATAGCAACGATCAAACACAATTCTAAATATTCAAGTTAATAACAAGTTAATAAGCAATCCAACACTTTAAAACATACACACATTAAAACTTATGCAACAAACCGATTTCTCTCAAATAACCAAAAACAGGTATTGAAAACGTTTTCCTCAATGTTACTATCTTTAAGTACTTGTCTGACATCTGCGTAAAAAGTATTCATCTCAGCGATAATCATCTGCTTGGAACAAATGACGTACTCGAAGTCAGATCATTCAAAAATCCTGGATGCATAACAGATTTCAATTTCAAGGGGAATAATATCGCTTCGGATGATTACATCCAGTTGGTTTATTATCTCTTCGGATTTCCCAATATTCGACACGTAGACATCAGTTGGGGAAACGGGATTATTGGAAAGGAGATTTCGAACTTGGAGAAAGACAATTATTCGCCTGAAGAAAACACATCAGTACAATATTTTGATACTTTCAAGTGCAGTTATAATCCACGTATGGTTTGGATCATATCATATGACGAAATAATCAAGGCAAAGATTTTTGACATGGCATATAGTTCATCATGTACACCGTTATTCTATAACGAGACCTGGCCACGTCTGGAAGTTTTGAACATTTCCGGTTGCAAACTCACTAACGGTTTTATATTTGCCCTTTTCCCCAAACTCGAAATCCTGGCTGCGCGCGCTACTAATCTGAAATTTGTGTTAGAAAGAGACAGAAACGGTGAATTTTTGGAAGTGTTACCGAAATTGAAGCATCTGGATATTGCAAACAATGGACTCAGTTATCTACATCCACGTATGTTCGCTGGGATTTCACTTGAGACACTCGAAGTA
Organism: Hanleya hanleyi; assembly: GCA_036873755.1. Taxonomy (NCBI): domain Eukaryota; kingdom Metazoa; phylum Mollusca; class Polyplacophora; order Lepidopleurida; family Hanleyidae; genus Hanleya; species Hanleya hanleyi. The sequence goes on from JAVTVY010033900.1 coordinate 44,895, forward strand.
AGTGATAATAAATTTCTAAGTATACTACCGGCAATTAGGAGTTTGAGATCGTTGACTACGTTTCATCTGGCTAACAATGCCATTACACAATTCACACGGGATGAGCGGGAGTGGGTAGAACAGATATCACTCCGAAGCGAGAATGGCGCCATTATCAACGCCGAAGGCAATCCATTCGCCTGGCTTTGTAAAACAGTTGATTTCGTGCAATGGCTACTGGAAAGGGATTTTACATCTAGCATTGTTAACACCTCTACCTGTTACTTTGAAAATGGTACACAAATTTCATTTTTGGATCTGAAAGACGACTTCAAGAACTTTGTCGTCGGCTGTGTAAGTCGGTTCTGGTTAACCTTTGCCATATCCGTTGGGTGTGTTGTGGCAGTTGGAATAGTTGCTAGCATCACGTATTATAGATTGCGGTGGAATATTAAATACTGGTTCATGACAAAATGTAGAAAAACCCCTGAGAATGAACTCATAGACTTGGCAGACTACCCATTCGACGCCTTTGTAGCATACAACCACGAAGACTACGTATGGACTTACTCCCGTCTCAGAACGGCCTTAGAGGAAGGAGAACATCCGTACCGATTGTGTCTTCACCACAGAGATTTCCTTGTAGGAGAGAGCATCCAACAAAATATTGTCGACGCAATCAATTCGAGCAGGAAGATAATTCTTGTGATAACAAAACAATATCTCGCATGCAATTGGGGAGAATTTGAGATTCAAATGGCGAGCATGAGAGCATTCCAGTCGGAAAGGGGTAACATTATAATTGCAATCCTTCTAGAAGAAATACCAGTTCGCAAGATGCCAAGATCCCTGTTAAATATGTGGAAACACATCACGTTTCTTCTTTGGCGGGACGATCCAGTAGATGAGCGCATATTCTGGGCGAGACTTCTACATCCCATTAAACGATAAAAGAAATAAACCCACAGGGATTTTAGTGTATCTTGTCACATCGTGAATAAAAGTGTAATTTTGTCCCATTTTCCTGGCACACCCCGACATTTCCGACGAATTCCCAACCACTTTACTACATTCTTTGTCAAAACAGTAGGGGCGGGCATCAGAAACGCGTCCCATCTTGGCACATAACATTATTTCTGGGGAACTTAATTCATTATGTGAAATAATGACAATTAGGACAATTCTGAAGTTTCAAAGTATTTATTATTTTTCGTAGCTTCTAGTGTCTACCTGTATCTTTCTTCTCTCTTTCTTCCCGTCCGCTGTTGATTCGTGGAATCGTCTTGACCAGTCTTTTAAAGATATTGAGTCGTTAAGTAGAATTACAAAGACCTATGTTCAAAAATAACCCACCATCTTATTTTTTTCAATTGAAAATAGTTATTTACATGTTTTGCGCACAAAATTAAGACACAAATGCAGTCAGTTGAACTGTGATCTCTCTCGTGTTCATTGGGTAGACTGTCCAGCTTGTTCGTGTAGTGAGGATGTTGAGGATGCTTTTCATTACTTCTTTCGATGTAGCAAAGATACAACCTCTCGATCTGATCTATCAAAAAAGTACCGAATGCAATAACTTTGGATACACTATATGGGGAATTGATAATTTCTGTGAAAAGGAAAACCAAGAAATATTCATTGCCGTACCTGATTTTATCAGTGACACACACAGATTTTAATACGAAAGTGTAGTATTTATTCTCGCTCTATACAGAAAAAACCCTGAATTCCTCCATGGCTCTGTTTGTGACTGTGTATGTTTATGACATTATTATTTGCAGAATAGAAAAAAAATGTTTATTCTTTCAAGAAATATATGTATGTATGTATTTTATGTGAGTATGTAGGCACTGGCACAGGGATGTATTAAACAAAACTCATTTCCTAAAAATCGTTCCTAGAGACAAGTTTCTGATGGTTTTAAAAGGCTGCTATAGTTTAGCTTATGCCATGGCAGTAAATCGTAAATTTCAGTCACCAACCTGTGTTAGAGGATATAGTTTACTTCGGACTAGTAAGTCGCGTAAACTCTTACTCTTTCTGTAAGCTATGATTGGCTTCAGATTGAGTGGCTGCCTCAGTTTAGGTTGAAGATTCTGATATTCCTCCTTTAGCATACGAGCGGCTTCAACGTAGTATTTATTCTCGCTCTATACAGAAAAAACCCTGAATTCCTCCATGGCTCTGTTTGTGACTGTGTATGTTTGTGACATTATTATTTGCAGAATAGAAAAAATATGTTTAATCTTTCAAGGTGAGTGAGTGAATATGGTTTAACGTCGCTTTCAACATTTGTTCAGCTATATCACGACGGGGAAGGGAAGGGAGGGGAGGGGGAGGGGCAGGGGTACCTACTTGTAACAGAGCAGATCTAATGCTGCCATTTTATAGTGCTGTCCCACTGAAATATCATGCCGTAGGCAGACATGACACCCCACTCAGTCACATTATACTGACACCGAGCGAACCAGTCCTTGTTCTATCCTCTTAATGCTGAGCGTAAGCGAGGGAGCAACAAGTTCCATTTTTCAAGTCTTAGGTATGACCCGGCCTGGGATCGAACCCAGTACCTACCGCTTTCGAGGCCGACGCTCTAACCATTAGACCACCGCAGTTATTCTTTCAAGAAATGTATGTATGTATGTATGTATGTATGTATGTATGTACTTATGCTCCTTTCTCCCATACCTGCCTTCGCTATGTTATTTTATATCTGTATGGGGAGGGTTAATTTAAGTTGCTAGAACATGTCACCCAATCTTTTTACCATTTTACAAGGTAATATGTTTAAACTAAACTATCTGTATTGGAACAACTGTGGTGTTCCAACGCACAATATTAATCTGTGTATAATCCAGGGAATTCATTGTGAGTAAACGCGAAGTTACTCTGGATATAAAAAAGTGCTATCTTTTTCGAAATCGAAGAGCGTCTGCAAACACATCGCCAGGGTGTGATTATTGAGTGGAACGTTGAATTACATCTGGTCATATCTGGTTCATGCGAGATTGTGGTGATAAGATAGAGAGGGAGAAAATGATATTTTTTATATATATAACTACACGTATGCAGCTAAATTTTGTGGAATCCGTTCTAAACTCCTTTTGGGAGAAGTGAGGGTGAGATTAAATGTATTTTAAATGGTGGATCATTTTACCAAGAGCATCCATGTGTGAGAGGGGGGGGAGAGATATATACAATCATCATCTAAAAAGGACCGAAATTGTAACTCTTAGGAGCAACACCGAAATTCACCTCATAATAAATGTCTTTTGCCATTGATACGGCTCCAAAGTCTACAACATATTTGTTATCTTGTCTGCATCCATAGATTAAAAACTAGTCTCTTTTAATTAACCCTGTTGCAAACCAATATTAATGTATGTGCTATCGGAGCCTTTAATCGCGTTCATTAATTCCACATCATAAGATACTAGTAAATGCGTTAATGGCCGACTCGATTAGTATATATATTCCTTCAGCGGTATTCCATACCACGAAGATCTCACAGTGAAACATATTCTGATCGACTGATTAGATATTAAGATTGCAAGAGATTCTTTTCATCAATCAGCTACGTTAGAAGATCTTTTTAGTCGAGTAAAAGAAGACTGTATTTTAGGTTATATTAGAGAAATCCGTTTGTTGTATAAATTGTAATGTATGTACATCATTTTGATGTGTCGTGTTGATTACTTCTGGATTGCTGGGTTATTAACTTGGAATCTTGGAATAGTTATAATTGTGTTTGGCCGACGCTTTATGGCTGAAATATTGCTGTACCTTAATTCTCTCTCTCTCTCTCTCTCTATCTTTGTAGCGTGTGGTGATATGAGAGCTTTGTATTGATTATTAACTTGTTAACAAGTGTTAATTACATACCACGCGTTGAATATTTGACCCTTCAGTGAATTCGGTGTCGCGGCCTGTGGAATAACAGCAATATTTGATGAGCAACGTTTGTTGCGGACAGGTCCTTCAAACAGAATAAATAGTAGCCTCGGTGGTCACTTTGATGGTGATAATTTGTAATCTCTGATTGAATTATCCTTCAAATTGGAATCGTGAATGATACAGATTTGTATCATGATAACTAAGAAATGCAGGATTGGTCGGCATCGTCTAGGACACCAGTAGCCGCCTGGCCACCCAACACAGATGCGGTTCTGTAACCAATGTTGATCCATATCCCCAATACTCAATAACGCAATGTTTCGTATACATTATATACAGACAATATACAAAGGTCCGACATCGCGAGTATCCAGTAAATCGCGAGCTAAAGCCAGTTCGAGAATTCCGTTCTTGCAGACAGAAAAAAAACGAAGAGGATTCTCGGTACCAATCCTATACCGCCTAACACGGGAGAATGATTGCCTTCAAATGACACTATCCTCATGGTATTTGGTTCAATGATACTATCCTCGTGGTATTTAGTTCGAGAGTTTGATCTCTGCAACAACATACAGATGACTCTACAATCAGTGGAACGCCACTGCCCGATCCTTTCTAATCTGTATGAAAGATGGGGAGAGGTGTGGAGTGGTAAACTACTTTCAAAAACATTATATAAAATACTCTCAAATTTCCCTTTCCATATTACTCAGATAAAACAAATATACTTTCCTCTGGGAGCAGGAGAAGTCGTCATCGTTGCACTAGGTGTGAGATAATGAACAGGAAATTTGGGAGCGATATTCGTATTGAACTCATGAAATTGGTTATACCATGCACGAAATGGATTCTGCACCGCCACTGAACATATGAGGTAAATACGCCGTAATGTACGAGCACCACAGGTAACCTTCAATTACATGATCGGATTGTGCCAAAGGTTTCATGCTGTACTCTGAAGACAAAGAAAATTATCACGTTAACTGTGATGGAATAAGATACCAGGGTTACCCATCATCGATAATCCTAACCTGCGGTTATAACCGAATACTATTGGGTTTTACATGAACCAGAAGCTAGTTTTAATAAATATAATTGATTCCGAAATTCATCCCTTTGGCTGTTCCTGACTATCTGGGTCTCAGACTTAATGAATAACTTAGGGTAGCACCGATCAGACTGACTGATTTTGGTCACGAGCTCCGAAGATAGTAGATATCTGCTTTGTGAAGATTTCATGAGTGTCGATGGAGATGAACTTACCTGTACAATAAGACAAAATATCAAATAGCATATTTGACTTTCTACATCGTTACATTCCGCCTGCAGATTCGAGCTCAATGTTCTTTTCCTTAAATAATGGACAGAAATTAAGGGATACAGAAACGAGCTTTGGTGTTAACAAGGGTGAGTGGGTGAGTGATTTAAGATTTATCGTTGCTTTCAACAATACTCCAGTCACATCACGACAATCCCAATTAGTCACCCCCTACGACAAGCTTAAGGTGGCTGGGGTTGCAAGAGGGAGAAGGCAAGAGGGGGAGGGACGACGAAGGCTGAAATGATCAAGAGAGATGTCCAAACAAGCTTCAAAACATGTATTGCGAATACTGAAGAAAAGCTGTATTTAGAAAAAAATGCATATTGGATTAACAACAGGTCACTGGGTAATTTGAGTAATTTGGTTACTACAGCTTTCGTATTCGGGTTGACCCTTAATTACAAGCAATTGCACTGAATTGGTGGTTAATTGTCCAATAACAGATACATCCTCAGTACTATCAAATTATAGCATTCCACGTCCCAAAGAAAGCCCCAAAATCTGTCATTGGCAAATTAATCGCTCACCATGATCTATTACTTCTTTCCCTTGAATAATAACATAGCCCATTCCCTGATGCAGATTTAATTGAGGTTAACATGAATCATTCAGAAGCCTGCCATTCCTCCCATTTATCAGTTTAATATAAGCGCCTTGGCGCCTTTACTGACAATATACATCTGTTTGCTGAGCAAGTGATTTGAAGCGTTAGATTCGACAATTGAACATATAACATTACGTGAACACTAGTTATTTTTTCATCAATATTCGCTAGGAATATATTTTTTGCATCAACCACGATGCATTATAAATATAAAATATGTGACAAAAACCACGAAGGTACCGGCTAATATTCTCCAATAAAATTCAGTCAGCACGTCACTGATTTTGCATTTAATTGCCGTTAAAACGAGCCTAAATGGTGTTCGAAAGTGACTATTGTTTAATATTTACATCTCTGTAATGTAGCAGTTCTACAGAATTGAATGGCTATAAAACATGAGAGAATCAGAGTCATCAAAATGAAACGTTTGCTTACTGGAAATCCACCAAGTTGTGGTGTTCGCATATATTCAAGTGGCACTCCAGATTCGTGTATGCCCGATTCTACATCGCCTGTTCATGGCTTGATTGAAGGGTTCTGTCTGCTCAGATGAGTATATTCTACAGTTTTTAACACATAAGCTCTCGAAACTGGGGAGGGGTGGGGGCGGTTTGGGAGTGGCCATAGGTTGACAGATGGATCGATTCATTGAAACCAGCCATTCAACCACACAGATTTACCGATACGTATTATCACATGCCGTTTGATGTACCAGACATACACAGCTGATAACAGGAAACCGGTTAGCTGTAATTTACCGTTTAGGGGCTACTTAAAAGTTTAAGACATAATAGGGGTGCTATGAATGTTTAAAAAGAAGTAGGCCCCAAACAACATAATAACAATCAGATGAAACTGATCATCGAGGGCATGGTAATGCCCTATGCTTGCGTGTAGTGACTTGTTTGGTGTAACTGTATATTATTGTTGATATGAGCCTCCAACGAAATAATATGAAAGGTGTGCCACGTGCCTGCTGGATGTCCACATAAATGCGCGTTGTATTAGTATTAGTAGATGAGCTTTGTTTATGTGCTCACAGATTGTGCGCTCATAAATTCGTAGACATGTGATAAACTGTGTACACAAGTAAACCAACCCCCCACTTTTAACTGTCAGATCGGACAGGTATTTCGATTATTGACGCGGAAATTCTTTGGCTGATGGCGGACTACTCTGTGTCGGATCTGACGGCTGCTGACGTGTAACAGTTATGCGTTGTTAGCAAGAGAATATCACATATCCCTGTCTTGAAAGGTACTGAGCCCTCCTGCGGGCACTTTTACACATCCTCTTGTCTTCGTACAGCTAAAAGTATGCCTCATAGCTATGGTAATGTACATATTTGTTTTTAATTCATGGTGACTAGACGAGCAGTAAATATAACAAGCAGCCAGAGGATGCTAGGTCCCCCGCCGAAATGGCAGCAATATTTTTTAGCATTGTTGGTCTCAGGGGATATACATGAGGGAGGCAACTGCTGCTTCATAGGCGTTGGATGTGGAAGGGTCTTTCTGCCTTCCCAAGTTTTAAGATCAACTCAGAACGATTGACTGAAAGTTGATTGCTTCTGTGATATAGTTTCCATGCAGTGAAGCACCGAGAAGCATCCCCAAGTGACATCTCAAGGCATTATCTGCAAACCAAATTTGACGAGAAGCTGAAGGCATCAACCTGTTGCCCGGAAACCAAATTTTAAATTTGCCACCAGTTGTCGCCACCTGTAGGTGCAAGTGAGCGAAATGCAATCCCAAGCATCATCTCATGGCATGGTAGCCTACATGTATTAGCCTATAGTATCTTCTACAGGGGGCCAATGATCGGCTGATGCAGCAACAACAGCATTTTCCCAGTTAGACGGCAGATTTTGAAATCAAAAACGAGGCCGTGCTATGTCATCAGTCAACTGAGACAGTCGCGTGGTTGTGTATGAAGATTGGGGTGGGTCTTATCTAATAGTGATCCAATGAAAATGCTCGTATTAGTTTAAAATGGCGGGGTCGAATGACCAATCACTGAACGGGAGACAGCTGGAACAGTACGTTGACACTGTCTGTTAATACAGGGGGCGTCGGAAGCAAATTCAAAGTGGTACGGCCACTATCATTGCACTTTAGGTGAGGATCCAGGGGCCGCCCAGGCCCCAGATGCTCCTGGGGTCTAGATCGCCGAAGAAGCGTTCTGAGCGATTTCTGGCGTCAATCAAAATCACTCTGCATTGAAGTGTATTTTTAGTTCTTTCCTAACCCTTTTACCATGAAAACGCAAATTTCGATGGTTTTCTGCGATGCTGAATTACAAAAAATTGTGTATAGTATAGTACTTTAGGCACATCGTGTAGAAGTAACCGAGATGATGCATCGATAATGTATACCAAATTTTACATTGAGCATTTGAACAGTGTCAGAGATAGAGATCATTAATGATTTTACATAAATTAAAGATGGTTGCCCATCCTTCCCGTCACTCAGAGGAACTAATGTGGTTATTCATTAATGCAAGTCTCTTCATACATCGATGCTGTAAATCAAGTTTCGTATAGAACATTTGAATGGTATCAGAGATAAACATCATTAAAGATTTTGAATAAATTAAAGATGGCCGCCAAGATTTCCGCCCAATCAGAGAAACCAGATCTGTCATTCATCGTAAGTCTCTTGATGCATCAATGATGTATGTACCAAATTTTACACTGAGCACTCCAACGGAATCAGATATAGAGATCATTAATGATTTTGCCTAAATTAAAGATGGCCACCAAAATTTCAGTCAATCAGGTCCCGATTCAAAGTATCTGGATGTATCGATGATATATACCAACCTTCATATAAAACAATTGAATGGTAACCGAGATATGTAGGCCTCCAGGGTTCCCAGCTAATCAGAAAAGCCTGTTTGGTAATTCGTTGAAAGTTGCTTGATGTATCGACGATGTATATCAAATTTCGTATTGAACAGTTGAATGGTTTCCGAGATATGGATCATTATCCATTTTGCATGAAATTAAAGATGGCTGCTAAGGTTCCCACCCAATCAGGTCCCAATTCTATAGGCTTCTGGTCCTTGACTAGGTAAATAAGCATACCAAATTTGGAATTCATCAGCGGAACAGTTTTCCGGCTATCTCGCTCACGAATGGACGTACGGACAGACGGACGTACAAGATGATGACAATACCCCATGGCCAAAATTGGCCGAGGGGTAAAAACATGGGTCTGTGCCTGATAAATTTTAAGCCTTTTGGGGTTGCAACTCATTCATAGAAAGCTCCCTGTACATGAACAACTGCACTGACAACTGCATGCCATCATCTGTCAGTCTGAAGACCGGCAAGGTTGAATTCAGTTCAATTCAGGAAATTGATCATCTGCACAGTGTGCACCCAAACATTAGGAACACAGTTGTAATTAATATAGTAATATACATGTGTGGACACAAATGATTCGTGCAGAAGCTTCAGGGTAAATCATATGATGTGCAATACAATTATTTGTTAGCAAAATTGAAGGAAATGTTGTCCTTCGTTTAAGATGACACCAAATTCAAAAATCAGGGATTCAGTACTGCGGGGAAATACTGCGGGGATTTCCCCGCCAGTTATTTCACATTATACTTCTGAAATAAAATATGGTTCATGCAAAAGCTTTAGGGTAAATCATATGATGTGGAATAGAATGATTTCATATAGCAAAATTGAAGGCCCATTTTGACTGGAACGGACAAGAAGAAGAGAAACTCAGTGGTGCCACCTTCAGGCAGATGTTGCTGAAATGCAATACGGACTGGCGTCCTGTTGCAAGGAATGCGTATTCCGAATTTCGGAATAATCCAACACAGCATTAGGAAGTTATCGCTTCGAACAGATGTACACGGGAAAAAAATCTATTTTGACCCAGTGGCGCCACCTTCAGCCCGATGTTGCTGAAATGCAATACGGACTGGCCTCTTGTCGCAAGGAATGTGAATGCTGAATTTCGGAAGAATCCAACAAAGCGTTAGGAAGTTATCGCCTCGAACAGACATGCACGGACTTACACGAACATCCACGGACTCAAAGAAGCAAGAACCAGTGGCGCTACCTTCAGGCAGATGTTGCTGAAATGTAATACGGACTGGCGTCTTGTCACAAGGAATGCGTATTCTAATTTTGGAAGAATCCAACAAAACTTTAGGAAGTTATCACTTCGAACAGACATGCACGGACGTACACGGACATCCACGGATGCAAAGAAGCAAGAACTAGTGGCGCCACCTTCAGGCAGATGTTGCTGAAATGCGATACGGACTGGCCTCTTGTCGCAAGGAATGTGAATGCTGAATTTCGGAAGAATCCAACAAAGCGTTAGGAAGTTATCGCTTCGAACAGACATGCACGGACTTACACGAACATCCACGGACTCAAAGAAGCAAGAACCAGTGGCGCTACCTTCAGGCAGATGTTGCTGAAATGTAATACGGACTGGCGTCTTGTCACAAGGAATGCGTATTCTAATTTTGGAAGAATCCAACAAAGCGTTAGGAAGTTATCGCTTCGAACAGACATGCACGGACGTACACGAACATCCACGGACACCAAGAAGTAAGAACCAGTGGCGCCACCTTCAGGCAGATGTTGCTGAGATGTAATACAGACTGGCATCTTGTCGCAAGGTATGCATATTCCGAATTTCGGAAGAATCCAACAAAGCGTTAGGAAGTTATCACTTCGAACAGACGTACACGGACATTCACGGATACGAAGAAGCAAGAACCAGTGGCGCCACCTTCAAGCAGATGTTGCTGAAATGCAATACGGACTGGTGTCTTGTCGCAAGGAATGCGTATGCCGAATTTCGGAAAAATCCAACTAAGCGTTAGAAAGTTATCGCTTCGAACAGACATGCACGGACATACACGGACATCCACATACGCAAAGAAGCAAGAACTAATGATGTTTCTTTGTTTATAGAGTTGCTTGAATTTCTCATTAATAATAACTATGTGAAATTTGGCAACACAATATATCAGCAGCATATAGGTATTCCAATGGGTACTAATTGTGCGCCCCTGTTGGCTGACCTATATCTGTTCTCTTATGAATATGACTATATGCAGGCGCTTTCAAAAACCGATCCATTCAAAGCCCGTTCCTTCTCATTCACCAAACGCTATATAGACGATCTTCTCGCTGTGGATTATCGCTATATAAATGACGCAGTGAAGGATATATATCCACCTTCACTGGATTTGAAGGAAACTACAGATAGCCCTACAGGCACATCATATTTAGATCTATATCTCTATAAAAATGAAGCGGGCATTCTCTCTCGTCGACTTTATGACAAAAGAGATGATTACAATTTCGACATCGTAAACTATCCCTTTCTGGACAGTAATATTCCAGTGGGACCTGCATATGGCGTATACATATCGCGCTTAGTAGCATTTGCTAGATCCTGTGTTAAATGTGACGACTTTAATCAACGTCACAAAACATTGTTGCAGAAACTTATAAAACAGGGCTATTCCACCAAGCGCCTCCACTCAAAGTTTCTCAAATTTGGCGATACATATCGCATGCTGATAGCAAAATACGAACGTAGCGTGCAAGATCTATGGCGCTACGTTTCGTAACTTGTGTCTAATTCCGCTTAACCCGGGGCTAGGGGCCGTATGAACCCATGTACTTCAAGATCCTCATGGTACTCATATGAACAGTCACAATCAAAGCGTGACTGAGATACATCATTCTTTAGATGACGACTTCACAGCGAATATTATGGATTAAGAATACTGATCAGCGATACGGATTTGATATTTTTGGAACATCATGATGTCTTGCCGGCATCATTGAAAACTGTTGACCGCTTCTCTCTTGCAGGAAACAAGCCTATGTTTATGTATACTATGATTGTCTTTTTGAATTTCGTGCTAATACTGTTATATGGAATATGGAATAGGTCTTTGGATTATGGACGCGGATATTCTCTAATGGACGACGGCTGAATTATGAATGACGGACCAGACGCTTGTAATTTGTATTGTACACTGATAGATGTATGTTGACATATTTGTCACTTGGCAGGTCGTGCACGTGTACATGTTTCCTTGTTTGCTGATTATTCCTTCTATATTTTATCATATATTTCTCATCTGGTAAATCGCATTTATGGACTTGTTATTAACCATAAATCGTTGTATATTGACGGGCTCAATATATGAATGTACGTGGACCAAAGAGAGTAAGCTGACGAGCATGAGTATTTTGCTGGTGTGAAATATGCGTTACGGGTCTCTATTCAACTTAATGTAGTGCTTACTGAGCATACCTGTTGAAACATGATACTGTTGTTCTCACTTAACTCTGCCACTCGCCTTAATTTGATTGTATGCACCTTTGTTTTCTTCGAAATGCTTGTCTTCTTGAATGGGGACATATTCTACTCGGGTTTGCTTCAAGACTACAAGCAGTGAGTGCAATCTTCGACGAAAACGGACATCAACATATTAAAGTCATTTATCACCTTTGGTATCTAGTCTCGTGGTTTTACTAGTACATGTATGTGCAGGGAAGGAAACTGTCGCAACAGCTGGCTTCCGTTGGTGTAAACTTTATCCTATTCCTGTTAATAATGGTTACTGGTTCAATATGTAGGTTTTCTATTTCAATAATCTCAAGATTAATCACTACATTAGAGCTGGCTCTCTCTGACTCTCTCCAACATGTCACACAAATCATTTGGATATAATCAACAATGCGAGTTCAGACATTTCCAATGGGATTCGATTGTGAGTCAGACATGAGGTAAAGCGATTGAATAAAATAAATCAGCAATTAGCCGACATATCGAATGTCGCGTCGTGAGCATGTTCATATCTATATTCAATTGAAAATAGCTAAAAGATATTTAGACGTTCCCACGAGATCACGATTAAGTGGTGCATAGAAATATGATATTCTGCTTGAAAGATCAGACAGTGACGTGTTTGACAACAGTCACACACTTCACTTAACTCCATACAAACATATAATATATCGGGTAGATGGACCCAGGATTTGAAACCAACGACTGATGTCCAGACATTTGATGAAATCTGATTTGAGAAAGAGCGCCGCCAAGACGACATTCAACCATGAAATATTTTTCCATCCATATTAGTTCCGATCGAATTGAGAAGTCGCGTCTTTCTGACATTTTTGAAATTAATTTGATCTTCGATGTGCACTGGAGACATAGATTAATTTGTTTGGATCTTGAGATTTGAACAACGCTCAATATCTATAGCCTGTCTCTCGGGAGATATTGTCTTAGTACAGTCTGCAGTGAGTCAGTGGGCGAATTATACCGATGCTTCACACCGCCATTTTTTAACTAGTATTGGCGAAAGCTACAACAGTCCATATTTTACATCATCAACAACAAGTCCAGATGTAACGATGTGTGTGAACAAATTCGTCTGTTGTCCCATCTTCACATGTTTTTTACACCTATCCCCTTGCTGGCCGTTGAATGTTTGCCGGTTTTGGCCGAAAAATCTAACCAACCTGAATATATGCATATAGCCAAATTCCATACGACGATTTTCTATTTCAGAAATCTTGATGGAAGCGGAGATTCTAAACCATGTCAGCCGACTCTAAAAGCTGACGGACATGTGGAATTTGATTGTGTATCGTTGTACGCCCAACGACTCAGTTATATACCTATGCTCTGCTCTTTCAATCACTCATAAAAAAAACTCTAGTTGCGACTTATACATGAAGTAATAGTTCAAGACTCTATTCACTCCCCTGCGGTTAATAGCCTATAATCGGGTTGTGGTGTCATAAAATCTGAGAAACAGGTCATGGACCGAAAAGGGTGCCAGTGTGATGACGTAGCTGGTCTTGTCTTCAAAACTGTCCGGCAGACATTTAACCCCGACTCGTATTGTCCGGGATTGATTGTCTTACCATGACAAAACGTGTGTGGCCTGCATTTAATACTTTTTTAAATACGTGTCTATCGAGTGAAAATTATGCGCGACAAAATCAATTTACGTTAAGAGGTGGCGATAAAGAAAGATAAAAATGTCTCAATTAGCATGGAATTAATTTCATAACTGATTGAATGGAAAATTCAAGTTATAGGTTTTTTTTCTGACAGCGAAATAAGCGAACCTGAAACCAATATTGTCGATGTCATTAGTCCATACGTATGTTAATAACTACAATGATCCACAATATTCACCCTTCTTCAAAATTTCCCTGTCAATTTTTACAGAAGGCCACGCGATATCAGAGAGGTTTGAAGTAGATTTGCTCTAAAAGACATCTGAGAGTTGACCCCCGTAAATATCGCGGACCAAAATTTGAGAAACATAACTGTGCACCATCTTCAGTACGCGACGGACGAATAAGAAGGTAATGAAACACCGCCACTCGAGACCACTTCTAATAGCAAATAGCCGTTCCCTTAAAACGATATGTAATGTTTAAATGAGGAAAACTCCTTTGTGTATGACTGTAATCAAGCTGTTTGTCTCAATACAAAACCCGCAAAATCATAATTTCTCTTCAAGTATACATACCGAAATATACGGTTGGTCATATATTCTTTGATTTTCGCTATTTTGCTATACACACAGTTACTGTAATTATTTCTGCTATAATACAATAGATACATTTATACGTACATTTCCACTGTTATCAGATGTGATCACATATTCAATATCCTTCGCGTCCTTATCCGCGGAATTAAAAATATTTTGGGGCATTACTTGATAGTACTTCATGAAGCAGGAACACACTTAAGCAACATTTCAACGCATCATGCAGCTGAATGATGCTGCCGATTGTCATGATAATTGCGACACACCTCGAGTGAATATAGGGATAATCTGAGAAATGAGTGACTCAAGAACTTCTGGAAACCTTTCACCCCCATACCTCCTATATGGATGATACTAATAAATATTCATCCAATATGATCCGTAATATTCATGCATCATGTCAATGTAGTTCTGTTTCAGCATCAGCCTGCATGACTGGAATAATAAATGTAAAACATGGAATCCGGATTTCCATAAAGAATAACCTCGTCCATCATGGAAATACCCCATTGCCAAAAACTCTCCTTCAGATAATTATGTACCTAAATTTCAAAGTTTCCAAAAAAGAGAAGAGAAAAATGAAATAAAATTCCCCTCCGGTAACCGTGAAGGCTACAACGCTATGTTTACAATTGAGGAACTTCATGTTTCTCTTCACTTTTCTTTGATAGGCATTTAGCAGTTGGCGTATATAACACAATGCTATTCTATGGATAACAACTTATTTATTGCTGTGGAGCTGACGTTTCGTTGGAGACACTTCCAACTTTTTCAAAGCTAATGATCTACATAGTACAGTTGAGGGTATTTATACAAGTGATAACAAACAAACAAGGTCACAAAATAATCATTGCACAATAGGTTTCATCAGTTAATCATGTCAAAATAAAGATAATCAAACAGTGAATATGATTATTGTAATCTGCTAATCATCTAGGCGGGTAAAGACAATGGGTGATTGCAGATTAAGTTCAAAGTGGTCTCATAGTTAAAGTGACAAAATTATTGAATCTTATATGTGGGAGGATTATACAATTGGTAAGAGATAATCACATGGATAAATAGCATAACGTGTGAGAAGTACATAAAGGATAATGGAAAGGATTAACGGTCACGGTGATAATCTCCATCTAAGCTGATAAGGCTGTCATAGGCGTTTGTACCCAGCGCCTATGACAGCCTTATCAGCTTAGATGGAGATTATCACCATGACCGTTAATCCTTTCCATTAAAAATTCTATATCTGACAGTAGACCTGATCTCATACACAAAATAGAATGTATATGTACACAAATACACAACGAGGGTATAGACACCATTTTAGCATGGGTCCCCGCGCATGTCAACATCAGAGGTAACGAAGCAGCCGACAAAACTGCCAAAGACAGTCTTGCTAAAGCTACACACGATGTGCAAATAGGATTAGGATATAAAGAACTCAACACTATCATTAGACGCCAAATAGATAGCAAGTGGCAAAAGGAATGGAACGAAGAAGAACGTGGACGGTGGTTACATAAGATCCTTGATGGAGAGAAAAGACAAGACCAGGGATTCCAGTTAGACAATAAACGTGATGACCGCATAATCACCAGATTAAGACTAGGCAAAACCGGACTTAAATCACATCTGTCCATGCTTCTGAAAAACACCTCACCACTCTGTACCGCATGCAACAATGTAGAAGAAACAATAGAACATGTCCTACTTGAATGCCCAATCCACAACCAACAACGTGAGGCACTTAGAAACGAATTAAACAAATTCAACACTCCCTTAACATTACCAGCGTTCTTAAATCCTAAGCCCTCCATTAGAAATCAGGTATTCAAGTCCTTGATAAATTTGATCAAAACTGCTGGTTATTATTCCAGTATATAATACTACCGCCGTACATGCGCAGTCAGTAATTTTGTTCCCCCACATAATCAACTACTAGTACACCAAGTACTATGACACGATTTGATAGAGGCCAAATCATTCTTCTGACTTCAACAAATGGTATGGTTGCAGCGGATTTACCTTGATACTGAGGGCCGTGTGCACCATAGCCATACAAAACATTATGGCCATAATAAACTATCCATACATAACATCCGGCCAAAATGTCACAGACACATTTAGAAATAAAATAGGCATGGCAACAACGGAGTTACCTTGATACTGAGGGCCGTATGTTCCACTGTCCTACAAAACAAACAATGGCCAAATCTAATTGAATTCATGACAACAATAGCACGGCCAAATCGCATATAGCGAGCAGTATTCGGCATACAATATAGGAAATGGTGATGGCGGAGTTACCTTGATACTGAGGGCCGTCTATCTCATTGTCCTACAAATTCTTTATGGCCATCAAACGATAATGCATACAGAAATAATACAGAGCTGTTTATTTGTGTATTCACCTAGTACTGAATCTATCGAAATGTTTAGTTATTTATTCATTTGTTTATCTATTGACTCACTTAATTATATATTGCTATTCATATTATGTGACTGCCGGTCGGGGCGTGCCTGCTGTTGGGAGGAAGATATATCAAATTATTGCATCGAAAAACAATAGAAAACAAGAATGACTACAAACCTTCTATTTCATATGATACAGGCACACCGAAGACCACAGACGAGTTGGACAAGACCTGAAACAGAAGACGGATGACGATTACAAGAATACCAACAGCGCCTTGAGTGACAACGCCGCATAGCAAGAACGCCCAGAATCAGAATACTCGACCCTAGACCACACCGGACACGGTACCCCTTAGATGTTACCGGACTGACGCCTCAACACAGAATATGATCCTTTGACTTTCACACAATATAGGACGTAGACCTGCCGTTCTGTACCCCACTACACACTCCAAGCAATTGTTACAGGCACAGATTTCTGGAAGGACCCACCCTGTTCCCAAGGGCGTCGTTAGGGAGGTCGCCTCGAAGAATCCTGAAGACGCCCTGGTTCTCCCAGTTTTTTCTGGACGGCTTTGTGCGTACTATGGGGTACCGAGACAAAGGAATCATCCACGCGATTATAACAAATATTTTCCAGTATAAAAACCAATAACAGACTTAACGACTTGTACATAGCGACTCTTCCCTACTAGTATTTATATTTCCTCATTGTTATTGTTATTCACTATTTATTTTTTTATTTTAATATCTAGCGCTGCAAAAGATCTTAAATTAACTAAGAAATGTACCGTGAAATTTAAATAAAACATTGAGTTGATGGGCCGCGAAATCCGTATGGGAAGCGGCCCCTAAACTACAATTTCAATCAATGAATGTAAATCATTAGCTTTGAAAAAGTTGGAAGTATCTCCAACGAAACGTCAGCTCCACAGCAATAAAGAAGTTGTTATCCATAGAATAGCATTGTGTGTTTCTCTTCACTGACTAGCTATGTTTGTAAAACAATGGAACGCATGATAAATGATCGCCGTGTTTGGTACCTAGAAACTGAAAAGAAACTTACTGATATTCAAGCTGGTTTCCGTAAAAATAGAAGTACCATTGGTCATTTAGTCAGATTAGTGTCCTACAGGGCATTATTTTGTCTACTACTCTGTTTAATATCAAGATAAACAGCTTAGTTGCTGTTTTGAATAAATCAATTGATTTTCACTATTTGTAGACATATCGTGTAGTGGGAAAATATACACAATATTGAGAGAACAATACAACTTTCTGTAAATATAATTCAGAAATGGTGTCTAGAAAATGGCTTCAAATTCTCCAGAGCTAAGACAAATTGTATACACTTTTGCAGAAAATATTTCCAGGACAAGGATCAGTATTTACATTAAATGGAACAGAGATCAAAGTAGTAAAATCGCATATATTGCTTGAAAGCCAAGAGCACAACAGCGACTGATTTGTTGAAGGTAGTTGCCAGCTATAAGTGGGGGAGGAGATCACCAAACGCTTCTCCATTTATATCGATCACTTGTTCGTTCCAAACTTGATTATGGTTTTGTTGCTTACAACGGTGCAAGCAAGTCAAACTTGGCAAAGATAGATCCTATTCTCCATCAAGGGTTAAGGCTTTGCCTCGGAGGGTTCCGAACATCCTCTAAGGGAACCTTATATGTCGAAGCAGATGAAATTTCTTCAGAACTGCGAAGAATTAAACTATCACTGCAATATATCACAAAATTGCGTTCAAGTCACTCAAATCGGGCAAATAACTGTGTTTTCACACCTCAGTACGGTGATTGCTATTTAAAAACCCTCCATTATTCCTCCTCTTGGAATTCGTATGAAATCACACATTGTATCAGCTGGTATTAAGCTTAATCAAATTTTACCCAACAAGCCTTTGGCAACTCCACCATGGCAGTTAAACAAACCAGAAGTAGATATCACATTGACGAAATATAAAAAGGCAGACACGAGCCAGCTCGTGTATACACAAGAATTTAGTATACTAAGAGAGAAATACATATCGCATCAAGCTACATGTATATATATATATAAATGGTTCTAAACACGGTGAAAGAATTAGCTACAATCTTTAGTTCCAAAACTAAAACCTATCGACTGCCAGTTAGAAGTTCGATATTCACTGCAAAAGCAACTCTATTATCGTCTTTAGACGGTATTGGGTCCACTAAAAGGGAGAAATATGTCATATTCTGAAATTCACTATCATGCCTTCAAGCGAATGAAAGTGGAAATTCAACTCATCCTACCATCTTGAATATTCTACCATTATATGACTGCAAATTTGATCAAGAGATTGATATTGTGTTTTGTTAGGTACCTAGTCACCTTGATTTCAAAGGTAATACTGGAGCTGATAAAATGACCAAGGCAACCCTAGATGAAGAGGTTGATCCTGTTGGAATCCCATACAGTGATTTCAATCCATTTATCTGTGCTTATGTGAGAAAGTTGTTTCAAGCTTTATGGAATGCTATGGATAAAAACACACTTCACGAGTTCGAAAAAACAGTCGGCTATTACTCATCTGAACAGCCAGAAACGTTTCGATCAAGCCATGATTTGACGATGTAGAATCGGCCATACACGATTAACTCATGAACAATAACTGAAAAAAGTCACATGGTGTAGTCCATGCCACGAAGATCTCGTGGTGAATCATATTCTTATCGACTGTATAGATTTTAAGATTGTAAGAGATAAATTTTATCGAGCAGCTACTTTGCAAGGTCTTTTTTTGTCGTGTGAAAGAAGATTGTATCTTAGATTATTTGAGAGGGATCGGTTTGTTTTATATATTTCAATGTATGTACATGTTTTTAATGCATTAGTTTACTGAGTTATTAACTGGAATACTTAGAATTGTGTTTGATCGTCGCTATATAGCCGAAATATTGCTGAACGCGACGTTAAACCTTAATTGTCTCTATTTTTCTCTCTCTCTTTCTCTCACTCTCTCGGTGGATATAATATGAATAGTATACCCCAGCTTAATCGAAGGACACTATTAACAAGCAAGCGATAAAATGGAAACCAGAGTCGAGAATTGTATCCGTTTTGCAATTATTATGAAATTCTAAAACACCATGCTACGCGCTGAGTGCATGATTCACATAGAACTTGATCTTTCGACAACGCCAAATTTCTTCAGGTGTAATCAGAGGAAATACACGATAGAATGCACGTATCACATTCCCAAAATGTCCTCAATCTGAATTACTATCGGTTGCGTATTATTCCAATAGGCATTGTACTATACTGTAGGTTCTACTGAAATGTTCATCTAGTAGTTTGTAGAAAAAGAAGCCGAAGTATCGAAAACAGGTCACATGATCACCCAGACTAATATTCTGACTGCATAATGTATACGAAGAACAGAACAAAACAAAACCCTGTGATGGTCACACAACCCTTTGAACAGGCTTGAGCGGTATTAGATAAAAATATTCAAGAGAGATATGTAATAGGCCTATCAAGTCATCTAATGGAGATTAAATAAGTATGTGCCCGTCCGAGTAAAAAACGAAGTTCTTGTTCAGAATACTTGTCTGCGAGGCCCACGCGATTCCTTCTCCATCTTGTTACCCTTAAATAAATCACCACCTGCTCTCCCAAATAATGACATTCTACTGTACATGATGTGGTGGGTTGTGTGTCTCTGTTCAACACTGTCTTAATAATGGGTATTTTATTTACTGTCCGAACATGATCAGCTCTACTGGATTCTCTATTGAAATAGAAAATCGCTTTTCGTTTCTGCGCAAATGAAATGAGTGCCTGATTGACTGATGATGGCTTACGTCTGTATCTGGGATTGGTCAACATCATTTGACAAAAACTAGAACAACGTACATAACTCATTTCTGAACTAAAAATCACAACAACTATTCAATTTGTCAAACGATGTTATACTCGCTTTGACATATATTTTAATCTGTTCTACTGGCAACATTACATTGTAACTGCCTAATCTAAGCTTGATTTCCGATAATATTAGGTATTATTAATACATGTAGTAGTGGACTTTCTGTAACGCTCTGCAAACCACGCTGTTTTGGTAAATCTACCGTGTTGCATTTTTATGTATTTTTTACTTCACAGATAATATAGCCAACAACAAGATAAAGTATCCCGGGGGAATAAATAGCGTGGTAGAAATGAGGTGAGGCATTAAGCGGTCGTAAATTTTAGTATAATATGCATGTAGTACGTAGGTTCACATCAATATTCGATCAATGTGACTTGCTTGCTTAAGTGCATGCAGTCCAGAAGTTCTTAACGAATATAACGATAAGTGCTGCATACAAAACGTAATAGTCTGCTTGCCGACTCAGATAATATCAAGTTAACAAATATTTGCACACTTCGGTTAAATACTTACACTCTTATCATTAACTTGATTAAACTCGAATCTCCTTGAACAAGGTCCAATGCCGTCATGTCCTCGTATTATGATATCGTAAGACAGCATTGATCTTCATGAAACAAGAGGAATTACAAGCGTCTAGTCCGTCATCCATAATTCAGCCGTCGTCCATTAGAGAATATCCGCGTCCATAATCCAAAGACCTATTCCATATTCCATATAACAGTATTAGCACCAAATTCAAAAGACAATCATAGTATACATAAACATAGGCTTGTTTCCTGCAAGAGAGAAGCGGTCAACAGTTTTCAATGATGCCGGCAAGACATCATGATGTTCCAAAAATATCAAATCCGTATCGCTGATCGGTATTCTTAATCCATAATATTCGTTATAGAGTCATCATCTAAAAAAAGATGTATCTCAGTCACGCTTTGATTGTGACTGTTCATATGAGTACCATGAGGATCTTGAAGTACATGGGTTCATACGGCCCCTAGCCCCGGGTTAAGCGGAATTAGACACAAGGTACGAAACGTAGCGCCATAGATCTTGCACGCTACGTTCGTATTTTGCTATCAGCATGCGATATGTATCGCCAAATTTGAGAAACTTTGAGTGGAGGCGCTTGGTGGAATAGCCCTGTTTTATAAGTTTCTGCAACAATGTTTTGTGACGTTGATTAAAATCATCACATTTAACACAGGATCTAGCAAATGCTACTAAGCGAGATATGCATACGCCATATGCAGGTCCCACTGGAATATTACTGTCCAGAAAGGGATAGTTTACGATGTCGAAATTGTAATCATCTCTTTTGTCATAAAGTCGACGAGAGAGAATGCCCGCTTCATTTTTATAGAGATATAGATCTAAATATGATGTGCCTGTAGGGCTGTCTGTAGTTTCCTTCAAATCCAGTGAAGGTGGATATATATCCTTCACTGCGTCATTTATATAGCGATTATCCACAGCGAGAAGATCGTCTATATAGCGTTTGGTGAATGAGAAGGAACGGGCTTTGAATGGGTCGGTTTTTGAAAGCGCCTGCATATAGTCATATTCATAAGAGAACAGATACAGGTCAGCCAACAGGGGTGCACAATTAGTACCCATTGGAATACCTATATGCTGCTGATATATTGTGTTGCCAAATTTCACATAAATATTTTTAATGAGAAATTTAAGCAACTCTATAAACAAAGAAACATCCCATGAATGATATCTCTTGTATGTAGTAGAGCTAAAGAATGCTTTATGGCTTCCGACATTAATATATCTACGATCAGTTTTCTTGAACACAGATACTATTAATGAACTTAGACGGTCAATAAGGTCCTGATGAGGGATTGTAGTATAGAGAGTCGAGAAATCCCATGTGGATACATGTCTGTACGGTATGTGACCTTTAGCACCAAGTTCTTCCGTAAGACATTTTGAGTTTTTCAATATGCACATACATTCAACGACAGAGTTCTTAGAAATAGTGGCGCGATACCTTTCCCAAAATGCTTTTATCTCCTGAAGGGCCCTCGTCAATAGGGTTGAAAGAAGCTTGGTGGTGCAACTTTTAGAACCAGCTATGAATCTAGATTTGTATGGTGATTTATGCATTTTGGGAGTCCAGTATAGTTTTGGTATGTCGTTATGATTGGTTGGAAGACAAATACCTCTATCCCTGAGAAACTGTTTGTGATTGTTAAATAAATCTTCCAGAGTAATTGCAGTTTGGGAGTGAGTAGACGTATTTGATGAAGATATGTCTACACTCAATTCTTTAACCAGCACCTGATAATAGTAATATTTACATATGAATATTATATTATTCGGAGCTTTGTCTGCTGGGACTATGACGAATTTACTCTGGAGATTTGCTAGAACTTCTTGCGAATTGAGGTTTCTCAGTACTTGTTTAGCTTGGGAAAGACTACTTCTGTCAATATGGCGGATTGTTTCAACGACCTTGCTCTTGGTGAGGTCCAGCCAATCAGCGAGTACTGTAGGTTCAACTTTTTCTCGCTTAGACCAATCCATAACGTACTGTTCCAATGCAGACAGGACTACCTTCTGGTCGGCCTTCAGATTTATTCTTCTTGGCTCTCTATATTTAGGTCCCTTCATCAGGAGTAATTTCAGAGCCTTATCACTCACCATATCAAGAGCACCAGTCACAATATGTTTGCATGGTGTATAGATAAAGTTCGATGATTCACAATCACAACTATAGCCTCCTGACGTGTATAAGTTCCAGTCAAACTGCTTGACAGCATTGGAGTAATTGAATATTTTGGTGGCTATAGATTTAGTATACTTATATGAAATGCAAGGAGGTTCTGTGAACTTAAAATAGTTTGGTACAGCGTTGTGTACCTCTGGATCATTCAGGATTCGAGGTAAATTAATGATGTCCAGTCCTTTATCTAAGTAGTTGAGTTTCAAGAAAAGCCGATCTTGAGATGTTTCGATTATGTTCACTGGACGATACAGTGGTTTGGAGACATCACAAGCGTCTGGCCCGTCATTCATAATTCAGCCGTCGTCTATTAAAGAATATCCTCGTCCATAATCCAAAGACCTATTCCATATTCCATATAATAATATTAGCACAAAATTCAAAAAGACAATCATAGTATACATACACATAGGCTGGTTTCCTGCAAGAGAGATGCGGTCAACAGTTTTCAGTGATGTCAATCTATACCTTATATCAGCTGAGATAAAGCAGAATAATCCAACTCCAAGATTGCCATCTTCAATATCTTCAACTCCAATATGTTCATGCATGCACTCCCGACTCAGAAGAAATGATCAGATGATTCATAGGATTCCAGAATAGAATGAGCTGTTTAATCTTCTCGAAGTAAATCACGATAGCTAAGATTCGCGAAGTTACCCGATAAGTTACAACAACAACAACAACTACTGCTCGTGTTGCTATAATTCCCTGTGGAATAGTTGACAATGCCATGCCTAGACGGTAATTTTATAGACTTGATATAATCTCCAGAATCGGAGATGATTTTATGATTTGTGATAAATATATGCATTACAGAATCCTGAATAACGTATATAAAATTGAGTAGTCAGTTTGCTGTTTTCCAACTTCTTCCATACTTGGAAAATATGGCGCCATCTCGATGAAATTCATACCCTGTTTCAATGTCACACATCGCGAACTCGCGGGTCGTTTGCTTGCTGACCGTTTGAACGAGTATTGGACGACTTAGGGAATAGGATAAGACGATTCACCGCCGAAGAATAGTAAATACCACAAAACATAATCCCATTTAAACTTGGGCTAAAGATATTGGTAGGACAATCTATCACTATTTCTCATTTGGAGTATCACGATATCTGCAGTTCAGAAAATTGGTGTGGATAAAAATATCAGTCGTTGACTGTTCAAACACATGATCGATTTTGAGAGAAATGTAGATTTTATTATGCACGACCGAATCACTGAGGTAGTGTGCAGAGGTTTTGGGAGGTTACACAAGCGTAGTGCACACGTCAAAATCAATAGACC
The DNA here is from genome assembly GCA_036873755.1 of Hanleya hanleyi. Lineage (NCBI taxonomy): Eukaryota > Metazoa > Mollusca > Polyplacophora > Lepidopleurida > Hanleyidae > Hanleya > Hanleya hanleyi. The sequence continues at coordinate 69,601 of JAVTVY010033900.1, forward strand.
ACTGGCATAGCGGAAACAAAAAGGAACCAGCCCCGATGTGTATTCCATGTCAAGCGAAACTGAGAGTTAAGCATATTTTGATCAGCTGTATAGATTTTAGGGTTGTGAGAGATTCTTTCTACCGAACAGTCAGTTAGGAGGATCTTTTTAGGAAAGATGAGGGAAGATTCGATTTTGAAGTATTTGAGAGCTATCAGTTTATTAGATAAATTGTAATACATATACCAGGTCTTCACTTTTAGATTGTGCTGTTAAATTGTTGATTTACCTTATTGTGAAGCTGAGACTGATTTTCATTTGATTGTTGGTATATAGCTGAGATATTGCACAACGTGACGTTACATTTAATTCCCTCTCGCTGTTTCTCTTTCGCTCTCCATATATGCAAGAAACAAGATGCTACAATAGAGAAATCTGAACAGGAAGATAATTTTGCCTTTTTTATTAGAGCGAAATTTCGCTGTGGATTGTAATTCTAGAAACTTCAGCTTGTAATATCTTAGTGACACATCTGAATTTAAATGAATTAGGGGTGTCTAAACGGATCTCCCAGTTAACATATGCACATATGATACTCGAGCTATGTTGCTTGTAGTATCTAGGACAGAACAAAAAAGCATGTTTCGTTACATTATTTGAGTGTTCTGAGACGAACTACTAGTAATACAACCGTAGATATTAATTTGAGAACATAGAGTATTTACATAAGAAATCCACAGCATGTGAGATAGTCCAGACATTGTTGCTACAATAATGTTGTTCAATAATTGTGACTATATCTACAACGCGTTTCAATATCTGTAGTATTAGAAAGAGAAACACGTACCATAATGTGGAATTCATTATCCTTCAACTTCTAGGAATTTATCCATTGGTAATATCTAGACGAGTATATTACTGTATTGCCTTACCTCTATGCTTGGGTAAGAACATGTAAGTGTAATAAGACGTAGAGTTAACGGTGAGCTAGTGCCACTTCCTTACTCGCGATAGATTTTTGTCGGGATCAAGGAGATACGAGGTCTGGCCATTATCTATTTGATGGATCATAAGCACATCCGCATGAAAATTCGAGAAATAGCAATTGCTTTTCTCCATGTTCTCGGCATCCTATTAATTTATCCTCTATCAGCATTCACTAGCTTTTCTCCAATTCTGTTTAACACGTTACTAGGTAGTATTTGGACATAACGTACATTTGTTGCCAATCAAGACTCCCTTGAAGTCACGAAAATCACAATCATGGTGTAGTTACCTTATGTCTATTGATAGTCAGGCCATTTCAGTCTCCATGCAAGTAAATAAGTTTGAGGTTTCTTGATACTACCCCCCCCCCCTCCTCCCCTCACCCCACCCAAATCAAGTCACATTGACAACAACATTTGTAAACATTACCATCCGTACTCAAAACATCCGCATTCGAAACTTTTTTCCGAGCATCAGCCACCGAATCCTTGTAGAGATTGAAACGATGACACATGCTGATAATGTCATTTTCTTTGAGATAATAGCACAGGGCGACGGACGTGGATTAAATCGTGGGCCATTCTTTTAGCTGAGAAAAGCATCATTTACCCAATCAGTTTACAGAATAATCCGTTCTATGACCAGTTAATTTCACGATGAATCGCTATTGGTTTTCTTTCACGAGTCAGGGAGTTGGCATGAAGATTCTTTGGACCTCGTTAGACAGTGTCTTCATCTTCATCCGAATTGACCTCGCGATCAGTGCTTTGAAAATGCCAACAAGGAGCATGCGTAAATGATCCAACAAATTTGGTTAAAGTGGCTGGACAGTATCCAAGATGACAATTTGCACAAATATCAGCTTAGTCATGAAGCACATTAGATATTTTTCCAAAACAAAAGGTGAAATTCATGAATTTAACAAATTTCCGCGTTATCAAATCAAAAAGTAGTGCGAAGCCCCAATGTTATATATCGAATTTGGAACATAAATACCGAGTATGAAGAAAATGTGCGGTCAGATGACTTCTGGTTAGACGACGCTTTTCTATGTTCCTACTACCACTACGTTGTATTGCTTACATAATATCCGCATATGATTTTGCATGAACTGGTTCCTCAAGGGCAAGCTCATTCAGGAGCAAACTTCAAGCAACAAGGGGCGCCACTCAAAATTTCTAATATGTGGCGATATATAATGGATGGTAATGTGTAAGATCTGAAGCGATACGTTTCTATTAGTTGGGTGCCATCCCGCTCAATCCGAGTATAGGTACAAGCACATGGTATAATACCAGATTTGCAGCGTGTTCATCTGAGTACACTCGTATAACTGATTGGAAGTTTATTTTGAGAAAGAAGGATAGGAAGATCAAAATGTCTTGCTGGCGTCATTAAAAGCTGTTGATGATCGCTTTTCTTTTAACAGAGTTTATATTTGCTTTTTTGTTTAATGCCTGGTTTAATTTGGATGCTACTTTTCTTGGTTTGAACTTCTTTGTAGACGTCTGGCGGCTGATGAGTGTCGGTCCTACATAGACATTTTACACATATGTGATATCGATGTAACGTACATGTACAACAACTCGAACTGAATTGAATTTATGCTTTAAGAGGATGGGTCTTGGGAGCAGAAGGTATTTGTGCTCGAAATCGATACTGCTTTCGGAGCTGTCTCCTACTAGATGATATAATGCGGAAATCTTTTATCCCATGTGACATGGAAGTTAATTGAGACGGAGTTGGATATAAATCCTCTGATGGAAGATGACCATTGGATATATAGAAACCTGGTTTTACATAATGATATAGAAAGACTCCTGTTGTTTGACAAATTAGCAATGCGACAACTGGCTCTGCGGTATCTTAGCTAATCTTGAGATTAAGTAGTCTGCATCTGCACCATGTGTTCATTACGCCTTCCGTAAGCTTATTGGAGTTCTACAAATGCATTATTTCGTTCTATGACATACCCGTGGATTCAGTTAAATTGGCACATGTTCGAGGTGAGTAAATAGCTGAGTTGTGATTAAAAGATATTCAGGACATCAACGTGGGCATACCGTTGTAGCTGTGCGACGTTGGCCTCGTTACTATGGAAATGTTGACCAGAACATCCGCTACTTTTGATCACTACGACTGTCGACTGTAATCAAACTCTAACGTCTTGGCTCAACAGGTCACGGCTTTCATCGTCTTCAAACAGGCGTATTATTTGAGGTTTTCAAGTACGTTCTTTTGAAACTTCGATCATTCCCCAAAACATAGGGAGCAGTCTACAGTATAGCAAAGGCATATGACATATAACAGGGTATCGCCAGATGTAAACCGTGCTGACGAATATTGGGATTCCAATTAGCTTCGATGAACTGCCCAGTTCAAAGATCATCAGGAATTACTATCCAAAATAGGAGGCCGACCAGTCCGTGTTCAAACCCATGTTCTCACGGTAAAGTACAAATATTGATTTCAGAGATTTTCGGGGATCAAAAATCCACAACTATGGAAAACACCCATAACCGCGAACATGATGGATAAATTCAAATAGCGTCCATATTTTCAAACCAGAAAAGTGATGTTTCCTCATTTTTTTAAAATTGTTTGCTCTTCGTTGGATGAAAGTGGACGAAAACTATTTCATTTTAGATTATTATATTTTAAGTTGTCATACAGTTTCTTAGGAGAAAATCTCATCAAATAAAATTCGAAAAATCTGACCGAAAATCGACAAAAAATGCCTTCTAGGAAAATGACGCTACTATAACGTCGCCAGATCGACCATTTTTTATATTTCTACATTTTCTGGCAGAGCGTGACCCAGCGGTATAAGGCGGTACGTATCAGTTTCTGTAGGTGCTATGGCGGTATACTAAGCTGAAATAAAATATGCTAAGAGCCCAAAGTTTGATGTACCGTCACCAGACATACCCTAACTTATCATGCGAATGTAATAGGTTGCCCATAGAAGTAAATAGCCAACCCAAGGGTGATGTCCGATATAGCTGATTTATTCGGTTCAATAACAATAACCCTAAAATATACAAATATACAGAACAAGTTAGACATATCACAAATACATGTACATCAGACATATCACAAATACATGTAAATCAGCATAGTCATTTGTAAACAGAAATCACGGTTAGCTCAAATCGTGTCATTATCAATGTCACGTGATCAGTTCACTCAACGCTAGATTCGCATGCGACATGTACATACATGTAACACGGGAGAACGCTTTAACTGACGAGTTAACGTTACAGAAAGATATATATGGACGTTAAGCAAAAGGAGTTAACGCAACACACACGGCATAGACATGTGATAACGACATACACGTTAAACACTCATAAGCTCTGTAGAGCTTACCCTATCAATGTGACAAGAGGTTGACCGAATGACATAGGCCATGTACATAGGCCGCTGCCTACACCAAATCTGCCTGTACAACAGAAAGAAAGTTCCGTATTAGCATTTCGGCTAACTCTAATTATCTAATGTAGTACCTATATACATGTATACAATGCATGGCAATGTAACGAGCAATTACTCGGAACGTAAGAATTAATTATAAAAGAGCATATCCGTGGTTATTGCATATTATGACTGCTGTGTACCCGATCAACAAATATCTGTCGCTTCGCCACAAGACGACACCGGCATACAAGATTCTCGCACACCAGAATCCAGATATACAATAGATAATAATCGGTTGTTCACATAGTATAGAGATCTATACAAATACATACGAGGAATAAGAAACCGGAAATACAGATGAACTTACCTGCCAAGAACTCGCACAAGTCTCAGGAACTGGTATACGGCAAACTACATATATTATACTCGTAACATATACCATACCAAATATGCGACCGTCCGGCAGAAGTACCAAGTAAGATGTGCATCTGTAATCGCAAAAGCGCCCAAATATATACAGAATCCGCACGCTGCGACCACATATGTGATGACAAGAAACAAAAGACATTCACAGTGAACTCACGGAACTGTGATTCCGGTAGCGTAATCTCCGCGTGTGGCTAATTAAAAGAAACATTCAAGATATAGTAAGACATACATTTGGCGCCAGTGGCAGACGAGGCTCTCTACCAAATTAACCAACTGTCGCGCCAAATACAAAATACGATACAAATATAAAATAGAATGTATTCCGGTCACACGAATGATGTATGCTTCCAGTTTCTCTTTCGTCTGAGAAGCGCCTCCTATGATATAACTACAGCGATCGCGAACATCACCGAGCGGAAACAGACAGGATTTTGAGAATTTTGCATTCAGCATACTTTACTAATATACTTTACTCTATATACGGAGTAAACCAGGCGGAGAGAGGGTGTGGCTCCCTCTTTCAAACTTTCTACACTCTCTCAACAAAGATAATATACCAATAACTAAAACTCCGTCAATCGATAGTCAATCATATTGGGATCATTTTGAGTCTGTACATACCCCTGCGGGCAGAGTATCATGGGTAAATTCAAACTAGTGTGCCTGAACAGGTTTTCGTGTTCAATGCTTACCTTTTTACGTATACAATTGCCCAAAATTATTTTATTTCACCTCTGATCATCACAATCATGTGTTTGTTTTTAATTAGGAAAAAGCATAAATAAAAATGTTCGAAAATCTGACGAGAAAAAAAAAATCGACAAAAAAAAATATTATCAAAGCGGTTATCTCAGATTTTTGTTAACATTTCATGGCAGATCTGCTTCGAGATATACTGTGAGAAGATTTAGCTCCTTACCCACTGTAGCAAGACAATACTGTGAGAGAGGCGAAACGACCCTCCCCATTCCTGGGAAGGCCACAAATCGTTCAGGTCAGGTTGGGTTAGTCAACAAAAGAATTATTCATTCCATGAAAGCAATAACCTATGGCAACGGTTGTGGAATTCCTACGTACATTGTAATTCAATCAATGTCTGATCGTACCGGTAAATCTTTAATCCACCTTTGGCGAGTTTTTTTTTTTTGCTAATGAATCATGGCGAGTACCAAGACTAACGATATGTCGAGTAAACTTAGACATTTCTATCCAGACTGAGACATTTCTAAAATTCTTTCAATAACTATAGCATGTGCACCATTAAACAGATATGCATATCTACAATGTGTAGGCGGACTGAATGGCAAAGGATAGGATGAACAGCTTTTGCAGATGTTTGATGAAATGCACCACTGAATTGTCTGCATCATGAACAAATCGAGCTTCAGGAGGAGCCCAGGAAGCAGCTAATATTGTACTCGGGGACCTCTCTTGGAAGCTTTTCACATCCACAGAGAGAGAGATAGAGAGAATTAAGGCTTTTAATAATGTCGCGTTCAGCAATATTTCTGCTGTATAGCGACGATCAAGCAAAATTCTAAGTACTCTAGCCAGCAACCCATTAAGACGTACACATATTAAATCTTATGTAACAAACCGATTTCTCTTAAATAACCCAAGACACAGTCCTCTCTCAGCCGGCCAAAAAGATCTTTCAAAGCAGTCGCTCGATAAAAAGAATCTCTTACAATCTTAAAATCTATACAGTCGATAAGAATATGTCTGATCTGAGTCCCCAATCTATCAAATAGTTTTAGCTGAAAGTTATAAAATACGGATGACATTCGGATTCAATCCTAAAGTGTGAAGTCGAGTTTCATTACTTTTGTGAATTCCCGCTTAACCCGATAATATGCGCATATGATCATGATGGTGAAATATCAGATGTTCAGCGTGTTCATCTGAATATACTCAGATAACTGCTTGCAAATTTATTTGGAAAAAGAACGACGGAAAGATGAAAATGCCGGTTACATTAAAAACTGTTAATGATCGCTTGTCTTTCAGAAAATCTCACACGATTTCTTAGTACAGGTAAATGCCTGGTTTATTTCGCTGTCAACTTTTGGATAGACGACATCTAGCGACCGAGTGTCGGTCCTACACCGACATTTTTTACATATAACATGGATGTAAAGTACATGTACGATAAATTGAATTGAATTGATATTTGAAGAGGGTGGGTGTTGGGAACAGAACATATTAGTGCTCGGAATCGATACTGCCATTCGTAGATGGCTCCTACTAGGTGACATAATGCGAAAATCTTCCTCCTAACACCTGTGACATGGTTGTTACTTGAGAAGTTGAGAATCCTCTGGTGGAAGATGACACAGGTGTCACAATTGAAAATTTAGAAATCTGGTTTTAAACAATGATATTGAAAGACACATGCTGCTTCACAATTTAGCAATGCTACAGGTGACTCTACGGGCTCCTAGCTAATCTTGAGATTAAATAGTTTCCATCTACACCATATGTTCATTACGACTACTTTTAGAGGGTGAGCGAATAGTGGGGGTTAACATCGTCTTAACGTCGTTTCAGTCATATCACGACGGTGCGTACATGTGCCAGAACACGAGAGTTTCCATTACCTTGGATACTGATCAGCCCAGCCAGTACAGCACCCGGTCACCTATCCAAGTATTGACCGAGCCTAACGTTCCTTAACTTCGGTTATCTGACGAGAACCGGTGTGTCCAACGCTGTAAGCCGTATCCAGGTTATTTTAGCCGTACAAATGCATTTTCCGTACTTTTAGATACACATTGTAAGATGTCGATGTAAGATGTAAATTTCGACTTTTCATTTACCAATATTATATAAATCTGCGTGCATGCAACTTTGATATTGTGATGGGTTTTGACAAAACTATTTCCGAAATACTATTCCATGACCCTTTAGGTCGGTTATTGTAAACACAGCTATTTGTGAGAAACAGTTATGTAATTTCAAATTTATACAGAATAACATATAAACTGCCTGTGTAAGGGTAATGAATTAACCTTGGATTTGACGACTGAATTTATGTAATGCGACAGATTCGTGATCTGCCTGTCATAATTGCACCGAATTTATAAGGACATTTATGTTGGGTTAACTTGACATTGTAACGTATAGCATTGTATATAATGGAATGAGCGGCACATACAGATAGGCCAAAACCATCAGGTCTCACTAGCGGCTACCATGTCTCCGATGATAGATATTACTATCTCCAGGTCTGAAAATGACTGTTTACAAAATGGTCTGATGTTGATGAAGTTGGCTAGTCTGCCTGCCAACTGCTGCCGATCATTCATAAGTTAGGTGAAATGAATTTACAATAAATCGGCTTAATATTCAACAGACATGAACTTCGTTTTTGGTGTATCCTGTCTCATTTAAAGCGGCTGTCAAGTCTTCGAGAAATCTCAGAAGCCGGACCTTGGAATCTATTATTGTACAGGTTTTATGAAGACCATCACCTGAGTCTGAGACGACTCGCGTTACAACATCTTAAGATCACGCGCGCAAGCCCTGTCGTCTTGAAGACCGAAAATTTCATAACATGGATTCAATTAAAGTGGGACATACCGAGGTTAATAGTAAATAACTGACTTTTGAAGCGTGAAATCAGACATTCAAAATCCCACAAATTTTAAACCGTGTAGGGCCTACCCAATTTCGGTTCATCTAAAATAACTGATGGAGATCGAATGGAACGTAGATAAGTGATAATGAAAGGATGAAGGCAGTCAAATATATATTCTCATCGTGTTCAGTAAAGGTTCTACCAAATATCCCAGGCATACTTTGCTTGAAACATACAGACAAGCCGTTTAAAGCTGGAATTAGCCTAGTTTTATGTATACTGTGATTTATCCTTTTAATTTGGTGCTAATGTTATTATATGAATTAGGCCTTTGGATTATGGGCGCGGGAATTTTTCAATGGACGACGGCTGAATATTGAATGACGGACTGGACCCTTGTATGTTAAACGCATACCTGCTATTTTACTCTACGAAAAGTGACATCAATGTGTTCTTTTTTCTAAAAAAATAAAACAATTGTAGTGATTAACGTGTTAAAGCCATGACCTCTGACCCAGCCGTGACGTCATAGCCTGGATACGATCACGTCGTATCGTATTAACTCATCAGTTGTGTTGGATGTCTTATTGTCACATACATTGCAAAGCATTTGAGATGACAATGTATGCATGACATCAACTAAAGCATTACATTTTCGATCTGTGAGGGTGGTTTTTTTTACAACTGAAATATCGCCCAGAATATTCGCTGCGTTTGTTCTCTACAATCTGTAGTAACAGACTCTAGTGTCATGATTCAATAGTACACGACCTTCAATGTTTTGACAAAGGCGTGATGTTAGAGGTTTTCACGATCGTTCTTTGTAAATTAAACCACAAAAACATAGTGAAAAGTCTACAGAACGACCACGGAACCCGTAATATAACAATACGCTATTTTGTTATATGTTAAACAGTAATCGTGCTTCAAGAGAACCCCCGTGGTCAGAAAAAGATGACAATCGATTGACAAAAAACCTCAATGACACTGTGCCCATTGTAGAGATCACCAAAAATTACTAGCGATAATAGGAGGATCGACCAGGTCGTTTTCAAACTCATTCTCTCACTGTGAAGTATCTCTTGCGCTCGTGAGCCAAAAAGATCCTACATCGCGCCACACTTCCGCACTTCCATCTGCAGAGTGGGGCATGGGCCAGCCTAACTTGCAGAACACCATGTACTCATTTGAAGCAAATCAACCAGTCCACCGAATGATATTATAAATAGTACGAAAAATCAACAAAATTCCCATTCAAATCTAGCGCAATTTTAATTTCAAAGGTTTTAAGGTGGGGGGACCGAAAATCCGAAACTTTGGGCAACACCTATAACCCCGAAAAGAGAATGAAGGTTCTATGTGAGGTACCTGACCAGTGATGTTTTCGTCATTTTCTCCTCAGATTTTTTATGCAGATAAAAGTGCGCAAGAACTATTTCCTTTCACAGTATATTACTATTTTTCATGTTACCGTGAAGTTTCTGCGGAGAAAACTACGAAAATCAAAACGAAAAAACCCAAAACATATGCCTTCAAGGAAAATTAAGTTACTGTGGCGTCACTCGATCAATCACCTGGAATGTGTCGATAGAGCTTGACCCATGGGCATAGGGCGGTAAAGCATCGGACCCCCAACAGTCTCTGCAAATCTTCTGTTTCTTTTTTGTCAAATAATCAGCCGATTACAGAGATTTTTAAATGCCAGCTTATCATACATTAGACCAATAGCTCACGAACATCATCAGAGGAGGTTGGAACTTGATAATTTACAATTCGGACAAGATAAGATGGATCACAGGCAATCGCATTCGGCTTATTTCTAATCTTCTAGCAAATGCGCGTGGACAAATTGTCAGTTTACGGTTTCGGTCACTGTGAAGGTAATAATTGACAGGAGTTCAACATTGATGAATTATAAACTGCTTGGACGGAAAGAGGTAATCGTAGCCGTTGGTGTGAAATCAAGAATACAATAGAATACTCGGACGTTGTTTTATCTACATGTATGTACACTGAAGAATATTAAGTAAAATCGAATGTTGAGGCGTTTACTCCATCGAACGTCCACGTTGCTTATCCATTAACATCAGATGAATTGGTTGAGCTGATCTGTCATCACAGCTCCCAATCTAGCGTACCTAATTCCGCTTAAGCCGGTGCGAGGGGCCGTGAGGATAGTTCATAATCTCCGCATTAACAGCTGCAGTAAAAGCGCGGTTGAGATACTAAGGCTACGTGTGAGGGTCCACTGTATTCTCAGGTATGAATGTTAGGTTCCGAGGGATGCTGTCCTCTAGTCATATGGTTGCTTTTTAGTTCCCAGGCGTTGTCAATTTGTCCCAACTCTTGCATATCCTTCCAACAGACACAAACAGTACAGATTACCCTAATAACAAGGTGGTGAGGTTGCGACTGGAATTCTGAACTGGGTTACAACTCTTGGTTACGCCATCGTATTTAATGCAGCGCACTGCAGCAGTGCTCGCTCCGCTCGTCCAGGCTCCTCCCCTTTCATTCCCCTAGGTCCTATCCTCCCAAAGCAAATAACGCTGCTCTCCTCTTATCGCATCAGCCCGTCTTTCACAGTGTCCCCAGCTACCTCCCCCACAATCGTCTTACATCATTGACCGAGCCACGTTCTCCCCCCACCCAGAGAACCTGCACGTATGGACAGAATGAGTCAAGGATGGACTGACGAAGTGCCCGTTTAATATTGGAGATGGAAATGACTCGTTCGCCCCCAAGCGGTGCATTCGTTCTGTTATGAATACGACTATATGTAGGCGCTTCCAAAAAACAATCATTTCTAGCCCATTCCTTATAAAATCACCAACAGCTATATAGACGAACTTCACGCTGTGGATAATCGCTGTATAAATGGCGCAGTGAAGGATATATATATCTGCCTTCACTGGATTTGAAGGAAACTACAGATAGCCCAAACGCCACACAACATCTTCATTCTATATCACGTTTACGAGTCACAATGAAAACTAATCATAATGGTTGTACAGAGAGATATCCTCGGGAACGACACGTCCAACAGCAGAATCTCACCATACAGAGGCAACACTTAAACGCAGCATAACAAGGATGAGCAAAAAGATGTCGGAGTAACTGGCAAAAAGTCGTATGACCTCACAGAAAAAATGTACTGATTGCATATTTCTAAACCCATCATAAGATCTAAAACTGATCCCTGTGACGATTTGTGTCTCAGTCACGCTTTTGCTGTACATGTTCTCGTCTTGAATTGCATGACCACACGGTCCATTGCATGACCACACGAGAGAGAAGGGTTAACGTCGCGTTCAGCAATATTTCAGCTATACAGCGACGATTAAAAAAAATCTAAGTAATCAAGCCAATAACTTAGTAATTCAACACATTAAAACACACACACACATTAAAACTTATGCAACAAACCGATTTATCTCAGACAAGCGAAGACACAGTCCTCACTTACCCGACTAGAAAGAGCTTCCAGAGTAGTCGCTCGATAAAAATAATCTCTTACAATCTTAAAATCTATACAGTCGATAAGAATATGTTTCCCTGTGAGCTCTTCGTGGCATGCAATACACCTTGGGACTGGCTCTTTGTCAGTAATGTTCGTGAGTTAATCGTTTATGGCCGATCGTGTATGACCGATTCAGGACACACATCTGTGAAATCCGACGTCGACCAGGCGCTTCATTGTCTACCACGTTTACCATTTACAAAAGTACAATCACCATCATTTGTACAGGGAGATATCCTCAAGACGAAACGTACACCAGCATATTCTGTGCTGTCTCTGATTAATTCAACTTTTGAATTTCCACACAGTTTTGTTCAGCCAATAATTGGTTTTGTAATTGGCGGGAAATGTATATGGTTTCGTATTCATATATCTTAATAATTCATCGTGTACTTTGTTATCATCTAAGCTCCATTCTCTTCCTCCATAGAACAATAAATCACGAAAATATTATTATTATATCTTATGTAAATCTTCTTAAGTTCCCCAAATTGTTCTCAAATATGACCTTCCATATAACAAAACAAGTATTGCATGTTGTAGCGTTGGACAACACTCTATTGAAAGGTGATTTGTACGTCACCTTTTCTCGGGCTGACAAATCAATTTGTTCCACGCCACAACATGCAATACTTGTATAATATACAATCAAATAATAAATGCATCAGATTCACAGTTCATCACACTCCAGCAAGGTATATGCACTATACTACACAGGAAAACAATTCTACACGTTTCGTGTGAGTCATATGCGAGCTCATATGCGTGACATATTCATCCCTAGCATCAGACACGCAAATGAAAACTTATTTTGTAAAAAAAATCACAATACTAAACTGCTCGAAACGCGAATCGTTCGTTCGGGATTTTTGGAGACGCTCCCTCGTGATAGGAAAGATATTTACTTGATCAGATTGCAGATTGATTAATTCCATTACCAAATCTATCATGACAAACGTATTGATTTATCTCACACGACACTCCAGTGATATACATGTACATATGTGGTATATCACAATTCACATGCGTGATACGCATGGATCTTACCACTTATCATGTTCGTGGTGTTGTCAAGTTTGACCGTGCCTTAAAGAAAAATAATATTCTGAAACTTGAGACTAATTGACACGGGGACAGTCCGGTACCGATGCATCATGTAGAACGCTCTGATCGGCATTTTCCGATATAAATATTGAATAAAAGAATCAGCCTGTCGTATTACTCCGAGTAAAGAATCATAGGTGATTCTTGGCGGCCATGAGGGTGTGGAGGAAGTTTATGCCTATGCTTAATATTGAGCTAGTGATAACTGGCATACTTTCGACTGAAGCTGTCAAACTTATTATTATTGTAAACAACGGTAAGGTCTTTAGCTACGAATCGTAAGTTGATGAATATGTCATACAAACTATGGTAACTTTTTTCTATGTCAACTATTTGCTCTCTTTATCAAGAAAACGTCTCGTATATTAAAGGACCTATAGCGTTAAATCTAACATTCATTATTCAGCCGTCGTCCGTAAAAAAAATTGGGTGAATAATTGAAAGACCTGTTTCGTATGACAGCCTAATCCCTGATATGTATCGAATTAATGTAATAAAAATATAAGATGGTTTCCTACAAAAGAGAAGCGGTCAACAGTTGTCAATGATGTCAGCGACACATGATAGTTATGTACCTAAGACCCTAATTAGTGACCATTATTTCCAAAGTACGTATCTCAGTCACGCTTCGATTCTGATTGTTCATTTGAACACCATCTTGATGTAAAACACATGAAATTCAAGCGGTCCCTAGCTCCGGGTTAGGCTGAATTGGGCAAAGGTTGGGGGAAGTAGCGCTAGTGATCTTGCAAGCAAAGATTGCATTTTGCCGCCCGGTGGTATAGTCCTGTTTCTTCGGCCTGTGGCGTTGATTAAAATCGCCACTATCTGCACATGATCTAGATAATGCTACCAGGTGATATATGTAAACATGTATGCAGGTCCTTCTGGAATATTGTTATTCACAAATGTGTAGCTAATTATCTCAAATTTGTAATCGTCTCTTTGTCGAAGCGTCGATGTGCGAGAAAGCCCTGCTCATTCTTGCAAAGAGATAGGTTCAGATATGATGTTCCATCTGGGCTATCAGTGGGTTCCTTTAAATCCAGTGAAGTGGGGCAAATATCCTTCACATCGCCGCTAATAAAGGGATTAGCAGTGTTAGACGATCATTTACATAGCGTTTGGTGACTGAGGAGGAACGGTATTTGGAATGTATCTTTTGATAATCTCTGCATGGGCGTATTCAAACGAGAACAGATATACGCCTGTCAAAAGTGGTGTACAATTTGTACTAATTGGGATATCTATACGCTGTTGGTATACGGTTTTGTCGAATTTCGCACAGATATATTATTAATGAAAAATTTAAGCAATTCTATAAACAAAGAAACATCCCCAAAAAACATCAATGGAAGCATTGATATGGCAAGAAACCATGCCCCATGATGTGGGGGAATGCAGAGGGTACGATTGTGAATTCGCTATTAAGAAACCAAATATGCTCCATAGGTTGGGGTATAGATTGGTGCAGTATATCACGCGCCACCTTCCACGGATGTTTGTGTGAAGGCGGAGGTGTTTACAATTAACGAATTCGTTATTTCATCGAACTTCTCATCGGCTGTGGTCTTCTGTTCGAAGCATTACCGGGAATTGAAAACGACAGCCCTGAGCGGTCATTTGATTCTTTTTTTTTACATTTGTCCTGCTACTTTACCTTGCGCCATTCATGCATATCTTCTGTCGTGTACAATGAATAAGGTGCATGGGAAACCTGCAGTGACAGGTGGTGCGATATTCAATAACGCCTGGTACAACTTCGAGGCGGAGAGACAATATGCTCTACTGAATTCAAGCATGACAAACTATGGGAGAAAACAACGAGGAATAAAAACTATGGAAAACAGGGATATCACAGTGGATCAATTGGCCCAGAGCAACCGGAATTTAAACATTGATTCGAGATTTAAACAATAATGTGTTGGGTTAACCAATAGCTACAGTCCTCAGGCATTACCGGACAATTGAACACATATAAAGAAGCCAATATGACAGGACAGAATAATCCTTTATATATAGCAGCGTACTTCACTTGAATTTATTCGATTCAAGGCACTCACACCTCTTCAAGATGGTAAGTATTTGATATATATCAAGGCAGTACAGAATATGCAATTTTTCGAAGGCGCTGTGTGTGTTCTGTCTCCGTCTCAGTTGAAAGACAGGAAATAAGAGTTTGAGAGAAACAATCCGAGATTTGTAGTATAATTCAAAGTTAATCCTTAGACAATACTATCTTGTCCCGGTAGCATAGGGCGGTACACTGACACGTGGCATATCGCATGAGTTCTCATTCGTTTGCTATCTCTTTAACGTATAAAATATTTTCAATCGATGATAAGTGGACAATTTTGACAAAGTTGCCAAAATTATTATATAATGTAATTTAGTTCATATTTATCATATTGACACCAGTCATTAATAGCAAAAAGCCCACGTCAAAATTTGGGCCGTTCTTTTTGCATTTCGGCGTGGAAAAGCCCGTCTATGCGGTTCCAACTTTATCTGCGAAAGAACGCCCCTTCGTCCAAAGACGGCCGGTCTCGATGTGGACCGGTCCTGCATGATAGACCGTTCTGCAGTGCGGACCGGTCCTTTTTGAATGCATATGCAGCAAAATGGTTATTGAAATGATACCTGAATCGGAATTCTCAAAGCGAAATGGGTATTAATTTTATCGCGATAGTGGGTTGGGCAGCTAGCGTCGGGGAAAAAACACGACACGACTCTAATCCAATATAGTCGCGCTCAGAATAAAAACACAAGAATAACAAAGTCACACGAAAGATATACGGGGAAGGACTTACAATTGAAAATATATTAAATACGAGAGAGGCGGGGAAATACCAGGGCATGTTCAGCCTCGGTCTATCTTAATGGGTCTGAAAATAAAACGTTATTATCCCGAGATGACATATATATATCTTTCACAAATAAAATGCAAACATTTATTTCAGATGGTAAGTTTCTAAAGTTGTAATACACAGACCCAAAAGTCCATCACCCACGATATATACGCAGATATGATAACTGACGTGCGTCAAGCGAAATTTGAAGCGGGTTCTGGAAGGAGAAATATAGATGAAGTCGAACCGAACTAAATTGGTCGGGAAACAATTCTATTTGGACCGCGGTCGAAAACTATCATATAAAGATTAACTTGGGTTAAAATGAACCATTTGTGTATTACCATTGAGGGATTGCGAACGATATTGTTGTCTTTCACATCCAAGAAAAATAAAGAAGAATTGAAAAAAAGCGATTATCGAGAAATAACCGAAGGCGTAAACCGGGAAAATTCCACGCGATCTGAGAAATTATCATGCGGTTTAAAGTTCCGTGGAAAAGAGCAAGGGTCAACCGTATCTTCAAGATCAATATTTCTGATATGTTGGAGCTCTTAGCAAAAAAAGATCTGAATTGTTTCTGTCATTGCAAAAATTGACATTAATAACATCATTTACACAAAATGAGAACAAAAAATAAGGAATTAATCCTCAGATCTACCGTAATTTTGCTAATTTATTTCTTGACAGTATTTTTCTTATTTTGGGATTGAACTATCTTAGTATAGCACAAATTAAGGCACACAACCGCCGGCACTATATGTCGGCGATCTAAATTACTCGGCCGAAGTGCCTCTCACAATCATCAAATCGGTACTGCATGTTCGCTTTTACGACTACCGGTCTGCTACCCAAGATAAAGAAAATACTTTCTAACTCTCTTTCTAAATGACAAAAAAAACATATCTTCGTGTATTCGGCTATGGAACTGTGTCACTGTGTGATTACGCTCACCGGACGGGTACTGTATGTTAGCTTTCGGTACTACCGGAATGCTACCTCCTATTTCTGTGAGGGGCCCGTTGGTCAAGTGGTTTAGATGGCCGACTGGTGTTGGCTGTTGGGTGCCTTACTCTGGTGGTCACTAGTTCGAATCCTGCCTGGGATTCGGCCAATTTGCGTCACTAGAATCTGTACTTTACTAAGATAGTATAATCCCAAAAATAACGAAAATACTATTGTACGGTCACTTTGTAAATGACAAAAAATATCTTCAATTTATTTCTTCTAGATGGCATCAACGACTGGATTTTCTTGGTTGCTCCTATCATGCCTAACGCCCCAGTTTTTCGGAGGTGAGATATGAACAGGTACAATAAAAGCGTACCTGAGATACAACTCAAATCGCGAATCGTTAGATTCTTACTATGTGAATTAGAATAGGTTAACCGGAAGACTATACTGTGAAGTCATGTGGCTCTGTCAGTATGTCGGCACCTCTTCCCACTTCCCTTATATGTGTTGTAATGAAACATTATTAGCACGTCAGCATCTATACGTTCATGACTACTGATTAGTTAGCTTTACGCTACTGAAACTGGACAGTATTAAATGAGCGATGATATCCACTCACGACGCACACATTTCCTCCGCTTAATAAACGTATTCGTAAAGGTAAATCGTCAGAGGGTGCTTATTATGCATGTATATGGCAGTGTAAGTAAGCCTGCATTAATTATCTCTAAAGTTTCATTTATTCAGGTGTCGGAGCCGTCGACAACATTGCCTGTTACTATGGAACCTGGGCACGCTACACTGGTCTTACACCGTCATCAATCCCTCCCGACCTGTGTACCAGCATCCTCGTGGCCTTCGTTCAGGTCCGATCTCCCGATCTCCAGACCATTGAGCCATTTGACTTCAGCGATATCGTGGATGTGTAAGATAACTTTTCCATCCTTTTAGGCACTGGTTTTGGACTGGAGTGACTGAAGTAACCGAATCTCTCACTGTAACTGCGTATTGTCACCCGAATATAATGCCAAGTGTTCCGCTGCATTTTATTGGGAAACATTCCTGTATCGTTTTGCTTTTGAGGCAGGAGAAAATAGTACAATTAAACGCAATATATAAATATGGTGGAAAAAGATGCCGGAGTACTGAAAAAAAGTCATATGACCTATAGACCAATATTCTGAGTGCATATCTTTAAACATCACAAGAACCGAAAATGATCTCTGTGACGATTTGTACATGAGCCACGCTTTCACTGTAGCTGTTCATGTGGACTTAAAATGACATGCCCACACGGCCCCTAGGACCGGCTTGAGCAGGATTAGGTACAACTATCCAAGAGCAATGATGTAATAATCCTATCATTGTTCATTTTTTGGAAAGTAATGAACTATTCGGCCGTTAGATAGTAGAGACGGCCCAAAGAGAGAAATATTAGTAGAATGCAACTTCTTATTCAGAACACACGTCCGAAAGTTCAACACTTCCAATGCAGCCGCATGTGGTGGCATATACATGTATGTAAAAAAAAAGTGTTTTTTTTACCAGAAGACCCGTGCTGCGAAACCTGACAATGGGTTTTGGTCCATCGTCCTTAACTCTTGAATCCTACAATCTACCACGAATAACAGTCACTTAACAATGCGATTCCTCTGTGAAATTCTAAAAAAAAGAAATTCTTCAAATGATAACTAAATGACCATAACTTTTCTGTATAACGTTTTCGTATTAGATTGTCTTGTTACTTGTATCTTGGTCAGTGAAAAACTGCGAAAAGACAATAAGGGCTAGATCTCCGTCTTTTTGTGGGTACCTCACCTTTGGTCGTTGTACTTACCGCATTAAACTTTTCGCACACGAGACTGACAGGTTCACTTTCTAATTATTTATTTTCCTTTCTTAAGGGCACTAAGCTCTCTTGCACACACTCTCTAGAAATTGTCTATAAACAGCTAAAAGTATGCCTCATAGCTGTGGCAACGTATATATTTCCTAAAAGCACATTTCTTGAGGAGTCAAACATATAAATTTGTTCAGTGTAAACCTGAATGTTGTCTTTCGGATTACAAAAAAATATTTGAAAATTTAATTTAATTATTTTAAATACTATTTTCAAAAAGGTATTCCACTTATCATAACGTACTTCATTATTTCCTGTAGAAGGCAACTCCAATAGGAAATCAGTGTCTCCGTTTTATCATTTTTTGACTAGTTCTCATTCGATTGACATTTAATGGAATATTTCTTTGCAAACTTTACCAATTTTGAACTGTTAAGTTAAATTAAATGTCACCAGAATGAGAGGCCCAAATTGACAAAACTGAGACACGAATTTCCTGTGGGAGTTGTCCTCTACGGGAAATGATGCTACATGTACAAGTTACGATAATTCGAAAACTTTTTTGAGAATAGCGATCTAAAACAGAAGGCTCGTTTTTTTTAAATTATTTTTTTTAAATTCGAATATCTTCACAACCTACATATTTACAGTGAAACACATTTAACCCTACCTTGCCTGGGGAGGGGGGGGGGATGCCCCCTGCCCCCTACCAAACTTTTTGCGCTATCTCCGGAGCGACAAAAATTGGGAGCTGAAACTTCATGACTTTATAGTTTATCATATTGGGGTCATTTTGAGCCTATTTGCATAACCCACGACCAGAGGATCATAGGATAAGTCAAGATGACGGTCACGTGGGGTACCAGAAAAGTGATGTTCTTGCCATACTTCTTCAAAATTTCTGCTTTTCCGCGATGAAAATTGGACAAAATTTTTATTTCACATCACATTAATATTTACTAAATTATCAAAGTTTTTGCGGAGAAATTCAGAAAATCTGACTGAAAAATCGATCAAAAATGCCGTTTTTGAAAATGACGTCACTGTGACGTCATCAAAGCGGTCATCTTGGATTTTTTTACATTTTCTGGTAGAGCTTGACCCCAGGGTATAGTGTGCTAAGTTTCAGCCAAATAATTAGGAGGGGGAGCATTTCGGCCACCCCCCAGCCCCCAGGTCACAACAGGTCCCAAAAAGCTCAGGCCAGATAGAGTTAATATTTGCAATCTTTCAGAAATGCGCTTTCAACAAATATCTACATTACCATAGATGTGAGGCATACTTTCAGCTGTATGAAGATAAATTCTAGGGTGGGTGTAAAAGTGTCTGCAGGAGAGATCAGTATCCTTAATATTCAACATTATGGTATTGCCATTTTATGGATTGTTATGTTTTTCATAATCAGTTACCCCGCACTCACACAACTTCGGAGTCAGTCAACTGTGGGTTTGAAAATCATCATTGCTCTAGGGGGCGCTACCCATGACAATAGCAGAATAGTGTCATTAACGAACAATCCGGCATTGTTGGCCACGTTTGCTTCCAACACGGTATCACAGCTACGACTCTGGAATATGGACGGCCTCGATGTGGATTGGGAGTTTCCCACTACGAAAACATCTCATACTATTTTTATGACGGTAAGACTTTAGTCACCTCTGTACCTCAGCTTCGAGCAATATATTCGAAGTCGGAATTCGCGGCTTAAGTTCCGACACTCCGTATTCAGCAGATGGCACCATCTCTTGCAGATAACATTTTAGAAGTATGAGTTTGATCAGCTCATAAGTCTAGACTAATTTGTTTTCTAAATCATTAAATATTCAAGTCAAGATTAACATTACTCGTGGAAAACAAACACTCTACAGATCGATGTGTCTAATTCACATATGGGAAACAAATTTCCATGAAGTTTTTCGTCGTTTGCAGGCACTCCGCACGGCTATAGATAACGAAGTACTTGGACCTGGGCTATCAAGACTTGAACTGAGCGCCGCACTTCCAGCTGGTAAACAAAACATTGACCCTGGATACGATGTACCCGCATTGGCCAAGTGAGTCGTTAAGCCTATTAGTGTAATTTTGGAGAACACAAAGAAACACAGGTCACAGAGAACCTGTAGCTGTCGTAGCGGGATGGGTTATAAATGATGCATTTTGCATCAATGGGCCCTCTTTTTTGAGTTTAAGTACTGTAAAGCGCCGTTCGAAAATATGACGCATCCCGAATGAGCATAATAATCATGAACATACAATAAGATAGCGTTTCCTATGATACCATAATATTTCATTTTTGGCAATCCAACCTCTCTTCATGGGGCCAAAATCTCGCTGAACGCGCCATGTTCTTTGTATTATTCGGTACAAAATTTCTTTTCTTTTTCCAATAACAATGTAACGGACAAATTGCACCAATTTAAGCATATATAACATTACGAATATGAAAACCGTCGTGTGTTTAACACACTGACACCGCATCATAGTTCCAAGACTCTGGTTTGTTCGTTTTCAAAGAACAACTGTTACATCTAACAATTACAACACCGCATACTTTAAATAATTCGCTGATGGAAGCGATAGAAAATATGCAATTAATTTAGTATGTAGTATAGTTCATGAGCTAGTAACCAGGATTATGGACTCCTGTAACAATGAGGCACAGAGGTTGATTGCGTTTTCGGATAGCAAAGTCACGGTGGAGATGGCACCCAGATACACCATTGTTACGTTACCTGGAGGTGCACCAAGGGATGTACCAAGCTCATGGTTACAACACATATGGGTGGGCGTAATATTCTTTACATTCAGCGCAAAATCGACTACAGGTCTTTGTTGAAAAGCCCATCGTTCTGTCGTTCCCTGAAACCTTTTGAGTTTAAGACGTCATCTATGTTTTTACTCTGTAAACACCAATATACAATATAAGGATTCAAATGGTATATCGTTGGTAGTCCTTCGTCTAACCGACATACATGTACTTATATATTCATGTATATTTTGTATCTGCGCGAAATTGAAATTTACATTGACTACATTGAGGAAGAAACTCCATAAGTGAGGGTGTGATATATTTGTACAGCGAGTCGCTTCATATAGTGTATACCCCTCGAGGGTGAAAGACGCGCGTTTGGTTTTTGGTTTAGTTTCAAATTAAGTACAAGGAACAAATGTCTGCGCTCAGTCATACTGAAAGGATCGGGTGTTATGAATAATTGAAGACAATCAGCCATTATCTATATATGTACATATATAAATATGGTGTGGTCTATATGTTGTGCGACTTCGAGACCAGATGCCCCCACCTCCTCCAACATTTCACTTCAGCTTCTCTTAATATCCCTCAGATACTGTCAAGTCAAGATGCTGTACAATGGCATCCCTAGGTGACAAATTATTTACCGTGAAAGTAACAGTAATGAGATAACTTGTCTGGAGGACTATAGCAGTTAACTTAGGTTGGACATGTTCATTCGCTTATAGCTCATTGCTCGCCTATATGGACTGTCCCCCATATTAGGTACAATAGATCACCGTGTACGATTCATTTGCTGCCTATTTGCTTAAATTTCTATGTGAAGAAAAAATGACGAATGCAAATAGGGACGTTGATTAAAATCGTCACATTTAACACAGGATCTAGCAAATGCTACTAGGCGAGATATCAATACGCCATATGCAGGTCCCTCTGGTATATTACTCTCCTGATAGGGATAGGCGACTTTAGAACGAATATTTTGGATTAAGAATAGTGATCAGCGATACGGATTTGATAATTTGGAACATCATGATGTCTTGCCGGCATCATTAAAAACTATTGACCGCTTCTCTCACGCAAGAAACTAGCCTACGTGTATGTATACTATGATTGTCTTTTTGAATTTGGTGTTAATACTGTTATATGGAATATGGAATATGCCTTTGGATTATGGACGCGGATATTTTTTAATGGACGACGGCTGAATTATGAATGACGGATCAGTCGCTTCTAGTTTACGACGTCGAAATTGTAATCATCTCTTTTGTCGTGAAATCGATGCAAGAGGAGGCCCGCTTCATTTTTATAGAGATATAGGTCCAAATAAGATGTGCAGCTAGGCCATCTGTTGTTTCCTTCAAATCCAGTGACATCACCAGGTGACAAATTATTTACCGTGAAAGTAACAGTAATGAGATAACTTGTCTGAAGGACTATAGCAGTTAACTTAGGTTGGACATGTTCATTAGCTTATAGCTCATTGCTCGCCTATATGGACTGTGTCGTATTCCCCATATTAGGTACAATAGATCACCGTGTACGATTCATTTGCTGCCTATTTGCTTAAATGGCTATGTGAAGAAAAATTGACGAATGCAAATAGGGACCAGGAGATCATTAAGGACTCGTTTATTGCAACGCTTTTTGTTCTTTCGTCACCCTCGATAATGACATATATTTTTAATCATGAAGTATCGTCCAAATAGTGTATAACATTTTCCATGCAATTGGTTGTCCAGATTATCCCTCGTCCCGATTACTTTAGTTTCATTTCCAATTTGTTAGCATTGCCATTCACACGTAGCAGACCACGGACATGAATATATATATATGAAGAAATGACCCCCCAAAAGAAGCGATTGGAGAAAACTGGGGAATGTAAACCGTATCTTATGTGGAGGCTGGAACTAAGGCTTTACTCTACCCCCCCCCCCCAACTCCTATAACAATCCCATCCCTCAACAATTGAAGTTTCGTCTGAACAATTAGAGACTGTTTTTAATAAAAAGTTAAGCCTTTTCCTATTTTTATATGAGAGCATAAAAAAAAGTTGAAATGGTATCCTTGAGGTTTTTCTCAAATTTGCATCCAGTTTGTTAGCACAGAAAAAGTTGTTTTCATGGTGGCTGCACCCAGATAAAGGAGGACAACTGGGCAAAACATTTTCCAGGAACATTAAGAAATAATTTAATATACATCGCACCTTTATATAGGCTGAGACATTGCAAAAACTGCAAATATATCGTCTCGAAATTGTATAGTATACAAATAACCTGCGTGCTAGTTTAATAAAGAAGATAAACAAATTCGCTACTGTACGATATCCCCAGGCCATTATCTTTCTAAATTACTCTGTTCACGCTGCTGCCATACAATAAATAATAGGCATTACCACGCATCGTACACGATTTTGTTCTCAAATGAGTTTTCTTTTTGCCAAGAAGAATACCACTTTTTATCTGTGTCCTCTCGCTTAAGTTCAGGATTTATTGCAGATTGTCTTGTCTTGCAGCCTTTTAGACGTTGGGTACATGATGGGCTATGACTATAACGGGCCGTGGCAAAGTTTCACTGGTCACAACAGCCCGCTCAAACCCAGGCAAGACGACGCCAACCAAAACCTCAATGTTGTACGTGTATTTAATATTTCTCCTTATATAGTAATTTTATTGAAATCATAGCTCAGAGCTTTGAGAAAGCGATGAAATATGTGCTTCACCAAAATGGTGTGAATGGTTACAAACTATGAACGTAAACGTTGAAACTGAACCAGCATTTAAAAGTTGACTAAAGAGTGATGGTTCAAGGGAGACGGATAGGTAAATTCGTCATGACAAGACATTTATTTCGTTATTTGCCATCTTTATACTCAGCAAAAACCGTCATTGCCGAAGCTCTGCTCTCCACTGACTTGCTGGTAATTTAATTTTAGTTTATATGTGTATGTAAATAATAAAGTTTGAGTTGTGGGCATTTTGGCTCCATTTTTGGCAGCAAGGCTAAATTAATTCTAATTCAGTTTAATTTGGATTCAAAATGGCAGAGACTTAATAATCTCAGCTCTCGGAAATACCGGACTGCTGTTGTTTCTTTTTGTTTCACTACCAATAATTGTGTTATACAACCGGTCTGATGTCTCTGTGTAGTCTAATTGAAACGCCTGATCTAGAGCGTGAAACATCGTACATGTAATCATGAGAACTGGGAATATGCCATTACCAAAATATTAAAATCAAAATATTGGAATACAAGAATACCGATGTCACGAAATGTCTATGGAGCCACCATATGAAGCCTTGCCCCTGAAAATGTGGATGTAAACACTGGAATATTGACATAAAAAGGCTTCAGATGGTAGGAATCTGGAACTCTAAGATGGCCGCCATTCAAATGAGTCTAAGTGACACCACCTGATGCCTTAACCCTGAAAAATAGCTGTACCCGCTGCAATAAAGTTTATAACTCATTTAGGGATGGAGATATCGGCGGAAATAGGCTTCAGATAGCCGTTACTTTGAAATCCAATTTGGCCACTCTAGAGGTTGATGAAGAAAATGGCAACATCAAAATTTGTCATCTACATAGATTTTAGAGTTAGTTTAGCCTGGTTTTCAAGAATGGAACCAATTCATATGATTCTAGACCTTGGTCATCTTAGTCTGGGAAAGGTAAAAAGTCTCGTCAGCATATATTGTTGCAATACAAGCGTTTAGTCCGTCATTCAATATTTAGCCGACATTCATTATAGAATCTTCGCGTCTGTTTTCCAAATAGTGCAGCCGATAGGTGAATGATACAAAAGTATTGTGCATTTCATGATAAAAGCATGAAACTTGGCATGTTGCTAGACTAAGACTATACGAAAAAAATTAGATATAGGGCCATCGCAGATTTGTCCTATTTAGGTCATGGCGTCCATTTTTCTAAATGGCGGCCATGATGTGCAGTTTTGACTTATTTCATGAACAAAAACTCCTGATTAGGAACGTTTTTGAATGAACTGTTCCGTTTGATCACAAACCATGCCTTTAATAGTTCATTGAAACATTCTATCGGCGAAGAATTGTGGGTAAATCCAAAATGGCGGATCTTATAATGTAACGTTTTCTTTTATACAATCAGCTTATCCCATAGAAATGTGATGTGATCCGCATCTGAAGACTGAGAGATAACATAATGCGTAGCCTCAGTGTGAACTTCATAATCGTATGTAAATTTTAGGTACCGTCTTTCATCTGTTCATGCGAACTGTTTTTCCCTTTTAACAGTCAATGGTAATTTTTGAGACACCCTGTGGATCTGTTAAAGTTCGGTCATGATTATAGCTCCTAGGCCCAAACATATAATTTGACTAGTTCTTGGTTCTCTACATGAATAGAAATAAAATGAAGGTGGTAGATATTGTTCTGCCGATCGAATAGCGCAATAGGACTATTCAACCGTCAGCAAATGCGACGATAGTTACACGAAAGGGGTTGATGGGCGTCACTGCATTTCGATGAATTAGTGTCGATTCCATGGAATATCTAGACCCGTCAGAGCTTCTGAGCTATTTCACCAGGGTGTTGAAGCGTTAACTAGGCGTTGGTGGGCTTTGCTGTCCATAAAACAAGCGTATCGCATAAAATGTGCGCAATGAGTTCAAACGCACATTCAGCAGACACGATATGATGCAACACCAAAGGAATATACATAGGTATGAACACACCGAGGCGCAAGAAGCCGATGCAGATGCTGAGATTATACCAGCTGATTCTGAGAGTCCAACGTCTGATACCGATGCAGAGACTGCTGCGGGGAAGTGCCACTGAGGAAGAACCTACCTTTCAGGGTCGTATTGTGCATGAAGCTATTAATACTTATGCTGAGGCGATCGAGGACGCCGGACAGGATAACTCAAAACAGGCGGACGTCCAAATGCGACCCTGCATCAGAAAAAAACAGTCATGGCGATCTTTGAACAGTTTGAAGAGGATATGGGGCTACCACCCACAGGGGCCCTGCAAAGCGATCAAAATGCGCAAACAGCTGTTCCAGGACATGTTGCCGTTACAGTATTCTGGCCTGCCCGACGATGATTAGAACAAATGGATCAGAGCGATCATGGACGAAGGATAACGCAACATCAAATGGCGGCTTCTGATTGGACAAGAGCAGCCGAGAATACACCTCACGGACAAGAACGAATATGACAAACGCAATACCAAATGGCGGCGTATGACTGGACAAGAGCGTACTTGAATTGTCAAATTAAGCCGGCATGGTAATGGATCGAAATGGTTCACGAATTTCAACGACAACGGTCAATAAAGTTAAGAATATGAAAAAAAGTTAAGGTATTTTTGATAACGCGAATTTGTGATATGCCGGCTTCCGTAGTAGTCTGGATAAAGGAGGCATCGGTGCTCGCCCTACCTTCAGCTCTGAGCTCCCAAGCCTACTATCCCCGAGTTCAGAGCTCCCAAGCGTCCTATCTCCCAGCTCAGAGCTCGTGCATATAAACACGACATACATCGGTGAGCCTTCATTATACGACGGGTGTCAGAGGAGACGAGAGCCATGGCTTACGCATGTCACTTGTATTCGAAACTGTTGTCCAGCCTGTTTAATCTGCGTAGACATTTACTTTCTATGCATAAACATCGGGTAGACGTACGTCAACCCAAGCAAAGGAGTGCAAATAACGTACACCTATGTCTCGAACAAGTATTAGACCATCCATATACGATGACGGTGAGCGGTCCGTCCTTGTGTGGAAAAACGTCCTAGGTGATGAAGTTGTTACAGGAAGGCCCAGTAACCCCAACTCCGACACGCGTTGTAAGGCGTTATAGCCAATGACAGAGCGCGTACGAGAATACGTGATTAAACAACGTGAGCTTTGTTCCAGAATTCCTCGCGATATAGACGAACCGTATTGCTTCGTTTCTTCCCAGACCAATATCATCGTACTCAGTGAACCGATGAGCGTGGTCGAATAAAATTTGAAAATCATGGATCTATTCACCAAACTGTCATGGTCTCTATGTCATTCATTTCATCTATTTGACCTATTTGTTCCTTCAAGGTAAAGCATCCCTATCGACAGATATCAAATCAGGTGTAGGAGAAACGGTGGTTCCAGATATGAGTGTGCGCTGCTATGATTTCATCCAACCAGACAATGACATCTGAAAAGCGCCACTCGGATATCAGAGTCCGCCCTAGGTAAAGCATAGGCGACCGAGCACTGGTCTCTGAGGATCACTTCGATATCATAGTCCGCCTTGGGTAAAGTATAGGCAACCGGACACTGGTCTCTGGGGACCACCGTTTCTTTAAGACCGCTCTTCGAACCGGGAGACGAATTCATCCCAGAATGTGGGCCCTTTCATTCAAATCTTTCACCGAGCTGTGAGTCGCCCTACGGGTATCTGTTCGTCGATTCAAACCCCCATCCCCGACGCACGAATACTAATGACAAACCTATTACCTGGGGAGCGAAATCAGAGACATTGACCGGTGTACTGAGAGCCCACAGCAACCCAATTATGGACCCGAGTACCTCTGGCCATCATATCAACAGATTGAAAATGTCCCTTGGATGCCAGAGACAACGATCATGCGATATCCATCCGAAACATTAGAAAACTTTCACGCGCCAGACGGCTACCGTTTTCCGTTAAAACTTCGATAAGTCACCAAGCCCCGTGCTCCATACCAACGCATGAACCTAGTCTCCAGGAGACGGCTCGAACTCGATAAGGGGAAGAAGCGCTTGTAGGACTGGTGACATGGTCGACGAAATGACGTGTGATGAATGTTCCACACCGTCCCTGACCCTCGTATTCATAGTGCATTGGTTCGTCCGGTTGCGCATGCAGAGCCCTATGCCATCGCCCCATATTACCCTAGGGCGAAAGCCCGAGTTGAGGCCACTCATTTGGGGGAATCCTCATGTCTCTAGCCCAATTGGCTCTCCGTACAGGGTTTTACTTCCGGTTGCGCAAACCTATGCCCTTCCCCCGCATTACACTAGGGTGGAAGCCTGGGTCCAGGCGACTCATTTAGTAAAATTCCTATGTCTCTAACCTCATTGGTTCCCTGTACAAGGCTGCATTTCTGGTTGCGCATTTGCAGCTCTATGCACTCACAATACACTACCATGCGGCGGAAGCGTGGGTCCAGGCGATTCATTTGGTAAAATCCCCATGTCTCTAGCCTCATTAGTTCTCTGTACAGGGCTGCATTTTCTGTTGCGCATGTGCAGCATATGCCCTCACAATACACTACCCTAGGGCGGAAGCCTGGGTCCAGGCGACTTATTTCGTGACGTTCCCCTGTCTCTAATGCATTCGCTCAAATGGTTGCCAATGAATAATGGAGGCGGCCATTTTGCAAAATGGCCGCCATGACCTACATAGGCCAAATTTGAGATAACCCTATATTCAGATTTACTTGTATAGATATGGTCTACCTTTGTGCCAAGTTTTATGCTTTTATCATCAACTGCACAATGCTTTCACCATAGTCAATGAATAATGGAGGCGGCCATCTTGCAAAATGGCCGCCATGACCTATATAGACCCAATTTGAGATGACCCTATATCCAGATTTAATTGTATAGATATGGTCTACATTTGTGCCAAGTTTCATGCTTTTATCATCAAGTGCACAATGCTTTCATCGTTGCCAATGAATAATGGAGGCGGCCATTTTGCAAAATGGCCGCCATGACCTATATAGGCCAAATTTGAGATGGCCCTATATCCAGATTTAATTGTATAGATATGGTCTACCTTCGTGCCAAGTTTCATGCTTTTATGATCAAGTGCACAATGCTTTCACCTATCGGTTGCACAAGACCCAGCCCATATAATAACATTTCGCCCCAACTTAAAAGGACAAATCATAATATACATAGAACTAGGCTAATTTCATGCAAGACAGAAGCGGTCAACAGTTTTCAATGATGCCAACAAGACATCATGGTGTTCCAAAAATATCAAATCCGTATAGCTGATCAGTATACTTAATGCATATGGTATACGTTGTAAAGTCGTTATCTACACTGTCGTGTATCTCAGTCACACTTTGATTGTGCCCATTCATATGAACACGACGAGGATATTGAAATACATAAGTTCATACGGACCCTAACTCAGGGTTATACGGAACTAGACACAGGTTACGAAACGTACTACCATAGATCTTGCACGCCACGCTCGTATTTTGCTGCCAGCGTGAGATATGTATCGCCAAATTTGAGAAACTTCAAGTTCTGTGACGTTGATTAAAATCGTCACATTTAACACAGGATCTAGCAAATGCTACTAGGCGAGATATTAATACACCATATGCAGGTCCCTCCGGTATATTACTCTCCTGATAGGGATAGACGACTTTAGAACGAATATTTTGGATTAAGAATAGTGATCAGCGATATGGATTTGATAATTTGGAACATCATGATGTCTTGCCGGCATCATTAAAAACTATTGACCGCTTCTCTCTCGCAAGAAACTAGCCTACGTGTATGTATACTATGATTATCTTTTTGAATTTGGTGTTAATACTGTTATATGGAATATGGAATATGTCTTTGGATTATGGACGCGGATATTTTTTAATGGACGACGGCTGAATTATGAATGACGGATCAGTCGCTTCTAGTTTACGACGTCGAAATTGTAATCATCTCTTTTGTCGTGAAATCGATGCAAGAGGAGGCCCGCTTCATTTTTATAGAGATATAGGTCCAAATAAGATGTGCAGCTAGGCCATCTGTTAATTTGTTTCCTTCAAATCCAGTGAAGGTGGATATATATATCCTTCAATGCGTCATTTATATAGCGATTATCCACAGAACGAAGATCGTCTATATAGCGTGTGGTGAATGAGAGAGAACGGGCTTTGAAATAATCTGTTTTTGAAGCGTCTGCAAAAAGTCGTATTCATAAGAGAACAGATACAGGTTAGCCAAAACGGGTGCGCAGTTAGTACCCATTGGAATACCTTTATGCTGTTGAAATATTTTATTGCAAAACTTCACATAAATATTATTAACGAGAAATTTGAGCAACTTTATAAACAAAGAAAGATGTCATGGATATCTCTTGTATGGAGTAGAGCTAAAGAATGCTTTATGGCTTCGGACATTAATATATCGGCAATCGGTTTTCTTGAACTCTAGTACTATTAATGAACTAAGACGGACAATAAAGTCTTGATGTGTGATTGTAGTATAGTGTCGAAAAATCCCAACTGGATACATGTCTGTACGGCTGACATTTAGCATCAAGTTCTTCCCTAAAACAGTTTGAGTTGTTTACCCGTCGGTCAAAATTTGGTATTGTCGTCATCATGTACGTCCGGACGGACAGAAGGACGTCTGGCCGTCACGCCTTTCTCGTTTCCAAGATATCTTAGAATGACTTACCCTAGGCACACAAAACTTGCAGTGCATATCCATATTCTCGTGACCCAGAACCCTATTGAATCTGGACCCGACTGGTTGCCATCTTTAATTTATGCGAAACCGTCACATTTCTCTGGTTACCAAGATATCTTTAGAACGACGATCCGATTGGGTGAAAACGTTGGCCGTCATCTTTAATTCATACGAAACCATTGATTTTGTGTATCTCAGCTACCATTTCGGTGTTCGGTGTGAAACTTATGGTTCAGCCATGCCTCAAGGAACTTCAAAGGAATGACCAAACCAGTTTCCCTGATTCGGTGGAAACTTTGGCGGCCATCTTTAATTTGTGCAAAATCTTTAATGATGTATATCTCTGATACCATTTAAATGTTCTATACGAAACTTGGTGTACAGCATCGATGTATCAAGAGACTTGCAATGAATAACCACATCAGTTCCTCTGAGTGGCGGGAAGGATAGGCGGCCATCTTCAATTTAAGCAAAATCATTAATGATCTCTATCTCTGATAACGTCCAAATGCTCGATGTAAAATTTGGTATACATCTTCGATGCATCGAAAGACTTATGTAATGAATACCGGTTTCTCTGATTAGACGGAAACCTTAGAGGCAATTTCTAATTGCAAATTTGTTGATAGTCTGTATGTTTGTCACCTGACTGCTTGATGTTCCTGACATCTTGGTTCGAATTGAATACATTATGGATGGCTGGAGCCCAGAGGCGAGGGGTTTTAGATGCACGGCTTCGTATTTAATATTCATATGCATTCAAGGCCAGAATTATTAGAAATAGTGGCGCAATGCCTTTCCCAAAATGATTTTACCCCCTGAAGGGCCCTCGTCAACAGGGTTGAAATGAGCTTGGTGGTGCAGTTTCTAGAACCGTGATTTGACCATCTTCTAGAATCAGCAAATCCTACATAATCAACTATATCCCTACATATTAGTCAACGATATCCCTTTGTGTGTAGTACTTTCCAGATAGTCTTTCATAAGGTATACATACTAGCATTTGTACTATCATGTGATGAAACTTGACGATTTCAAACACTGTCACAATTACTGTTGAAAGTGTTTGTGACAAGGTTATTCTATCAAGCGTCTTTGCTCCAAGTTTCTCAAATTTCGTGATTCGCACGAGGCGACAGTGTTGCAACTCAGCATGGGCTATCATCACATGATATCCACCTCGCTTTTGATTGGCTGAAGTTTGCTGCAACAGGATACCAAGTTTCCCATTTACCGCACACGAGCAACTTCTGTTGCCGGCGCAAATTTATCCGGAGATTTTGTAGCCGAAATATTAAGCACGTTGAAACATGGATCCTGTTGCTTGCGACGAAATCTCCTGTTTCCACTTGCCGCACACGGGACGATATTCTGAGATATTCAGTCGCACGCGTTCAAATATCCTGTTGATTGCGATTGCATGCGCTCGTGTGCGCCGGGCTTCAGATTATTCACGCAGCAATAATTTATGGACGATTAATGTCTCCTGAATGTCAGATCTGACGCTGTTGTTACTATTACATAATTGTGAGAAAAACTTCGTCCCTCAATGGCGCACACATACTATGGCTAGATCTTAATGTTTTGGGGAACGCCATCAAGGAAATCGCATCCGCACATTCTGGTGTCTGTAAAATATCAAACTCAGATTCGTGTATCTATGACTCATATCAGCTATCAATATAGATGATAGATATATCAATTGCGTGTGCATCATATGGCGAAACAAATTTGTTTCCCCAAAAATATTAGTTATTCAGGTTTTCCGCAGGGTGTATGGAAAGTTACGACCCTCCCTGAAACTCATACAGGGTGTATGAGTTCCAGGAAGCCCGGGGAAAACATGAATAACGAATTTATTACCCTTCAAACCATTTTGTCTTACAGTAAAAATATTAAAATAAGGTCTATCATTTATAACCAACGGTACAACGAACAAATCCAACGGACCATTTCGGTTACGAAACTGTGCGCATTTTGCTACGGCACTGTGAGAGGCGCGCCACAACACAATACATTCGATCTGCTTTCGTTTGGAAATCGACTTTTATTTTTGGAACAAATGACAACTTTTGGTGAGTTTTGTGTCGAAAACTTCAGTGAAAATAATGCCGTATGACTATTCCATTAAATTTTGACGTGTGTGCGAAAGTTATTCCATAAATATTGAGATATGGTCAGCTGAACTTTCGAAGCGAGAGCGTCGTTTCCAATCGCACGTGAGTTGTTTTTTTATATACCCCCTTGCAGGAAGACATCACTCGGGGTATATAGGTTTATACGACCCGACCTTTCAACCAACCACAATCCCGATATCGAATTTGCTTGTGGAGTAATACTATTCCTTTTCGTCCTTCTTCCACAGAAATGGTCAGTCGAATACTGGAATGCTTTAGGATTACCTAAGTCTAAGATTTACGTCGGCGTGCCCACGTATGGCAGATCATTTCAGCTTCAAACTACTAACAATGCAGTAAATGCACCCAGTGCCTTGGGCGTTGGAGCATTCTGGACATACAGAGATGTAAGCAACTAGTTCAGCAGATTCAGGTGGCATTGACTAATATTGTACACATTCTGCATGTCTTCTGGTTTTAATTCAGGTACTTCTAATGTGCGGCGAAATATCACAGTTTCATGTGTATTTCACAACACATTCAACAAACTATTTGTTTCATCTATAGTACATTAACACGATAGTTTTGACGTCACACTATTCAACAACTGTAGATGATTTTTTTCTAGAATCTACATCTACTGTACATTATTTTCACGCATGCCTAGTCCCTGTCAGGGCACACACGGCTGGTGAACTTACCTATTGTGCAACAGTGAAGAGGCGGTGCTGTTATATCGTCAACACATCTAGCAAAGCACACCGCAAATCCAAGAACAACAAGACACGGTTGGTAAATCTACATCCGAAATCCAGAACGGAAGAAGGAACATAAACAGAGTAATTTCTTGCTTCGTGTCCATCTTAGTAAATCCGAGAGATATGCAAGAAGTGGGAAAAGTTGACGTCTGTCGACCATAAAGCAGCACTATGATTCCCCAGGAAAGCTTCCCTCGCCACCTCACATTGAGACTAGAATACGAAGGATTCTCGGACATAGCTCAGTCTGTCAGCCACGTTCTATTGCAGCTGAGTACGTGGAAATTAAGATGTGACCACACGGCCCCTAGCACCGGTTTAAGCGGAATTAGATACGCTGACTCGGCAGCTGTGGTGACATATCAGCTCAAATAACTAACTCATATGAGGTTGGAGTAAACGCTTCAACATGGGGCAAACATGGTATGTGCAAGAGCACCCACAAAACTATCCCGTAATGCCCGACTTCGTAAGGCTTAAATTTCCCACCAACACAATAAACCTACACATATTTGTCAAATGACTTGCATAGAGAGCGGACCTCCACCAGCAGAATCCTATCATGTACAGATAATACACTGGAGAGATACGTAAGTGGTGTGAAAAGTTGAGGACGTCTAGCGATTAAACTGTGTCGATATGATTTCACTCTTCGCCCGACATTCAAACTCTAGAATACGAAGGATTATCGGACACGACTTTAGTATCTCATTGGCGCTTTCATTGCGAGACATTGAATTAACCACACGGTCCGTAGCACCGGCTTATCAAAAGTGCGTGGTCGTAAATTAATGTGCAAGTTTGGTTTAGTCCACACAACTCTAGAATGCAAAATACAGACTCTAGAATACGAAGGATTGTTTATACAACCTCAGTGTCTGAGCCGCGCTTTTATTGCAGTGGTTCTCGTGGAGACCATGAAGTAACTACACATCATCTGCACCGGATTAATCACGTGGTTGTAAATTCCTGTACAAGTTATGATTAGTCACACAATTCTAGAATACGGAATACAGATTCTAGAATACGGAGCATTCTCGAACATAAGCACAGGCTTATTATAAGGGCGTGGTTGTAAATTAATGTACAAGGTAAGGTTAGTCCCACACTTTTGAAATACGGAGTATACACTCTAGAATATGGAGGATTCTCGGACATAGCCTTCACTCTCAGAAATAGTCAGAGAATAATCCTGTATAGATCAGGCTACACATCCACAACTCCATTTCAGGGATTTTTCCTGAAATCCAAGTATAATTTCCTGAATTTCAGAAAAAAAGATCTCTGAATGAGAGGATTTTCCCTGAAATTCAGGCAAATTTATCACCCTGATTAGTAAGTTCCCGCCCCTATTCAGGTACGTAAAATCCCATAAAATTCAGTAATTCCGCTTTAATTTATGGATGATATACCTGAATGTCAGGAAATTATCCCTGGATTTATATTAAGCGTGTCCGTTATAAGTTCGATGCCTTATCTCAAGTGCTCACTGAAAGATTGGTTGACATTTTATTTGTTGGAGAATCTAAGATCGATGACTCTTTCAGTGATGAACTCTACTCAATCGATGGTTTCAAATATTATCCCCGACACAGAACTGCTCGTGGAGGCGGTGTTATGTGCTTCGTCAGATCGGACTTACCCCATTCTAGAAGAAAGGACATAGAACCCACAATATGTGAAGCTATTTGCATAGAACTGAAACTGAAATCACGCAAATGGGCAATAATTGGCCTTTACAATCCACCGTCCAACACAAATGAAATATTTACTGATGAAATGACTGTTTGCCTGGATAAGTTATCCACTTCTTGTGACAATACTATCATTTTAGGTGATTTGAATTATGATATGCTCCGTGACGAGAAAAGTCGTCCTTTAAAGGACCTTTGTGATATGTTTGACATGCAAAATAAGATCAAATCACCCACTTGTTTTAAGAAAGATTGTGTCTCTTCCCTTGTAGATGTTGTATTAACAAACCGTCCTAGACTATGTTCAAACCCGCTGAATTTCAGCTGTGGTCTTAGTGATTGGCACAACGTGATCGGAATAGTGATCAGTGAAACAGTCAGTATATCTAGTTCTGAAAAGATCAGCTATAGAAGTTTCAAACATTTCAATGAGAAAAATTTCAGCAATGACATAGCATCAGCTCCGTTTCACGTAGCATATATTTTGATGATGTTAATGATGTATATTGGACCCATGAAAAGTTGCTGATGGATATTATAAATGATCATGCTCCTCTAAAAAATCGAAAACCCAAAAAGAGGACTCCATACATGAATTCCACACTACGAAAAAACATTTACAGGAAAAAGATGCTATTTAACAGATACAAAAACTGCAAAAATAGCCATACGTGGAATGAATACAGAAAACAACGTAATGTGTGTACTATGCTCAGAAAGAAATCCATGAGAAATTACTTTTTTGTTAGGTGCGAGGGAGGACCAACATCGAGAGATTTTTGGCCCACTATCAAACCGTTTTTATCTACCAAAGGTATTGGCACTGATACGGCCATTATTCTTCAGGAAGGTGATAACATTATCACTGATCAAGAAAAAGTTTGTACTGTTTTTAACGATCATTTTGTAAATGTTGCTAAATCTATTGGTTCTGACATAGATTGTAATAAGGCATGTGCGAACATTACTCCTCTGGAAGAGCAATTCAATTTCAAGGAAACTACTGAAAATGAAGTTTCGTCCATTGTTAAATCTTTAAATGCCAAAAAGGCAACTGGAGTTGACGGTATATCAGTCAAACTCCTAAAATCTGCTGATCTGAGTTTTATACAGCCTTTAACTAAATTGGTGAATTATACCATTTCCACGAGTGAAGTTCCAAACAGGCTCAAACAGGCTCAAGTCAAGCCATTATATAAGAAGAATTGTGCGCTTGATAAGCAAAATTATAGACCTGTCAGCATCCTGTCCTCTATTTCTAAGGTTTACGAGCGTGTTGTTAGCAGTCAGTTAACCGAGTATTTCACTGGTATTTTTCACCCATATCTGGGTGGTTTTAGAAAAGGGTATGGCTGCCAGGCAACACTATTGAGGCTAATTGAGGGCTGGAAAATGGCGTTGGACAAGAACAAGTACTGTGCGGCAATAATAATGGACCTTTCCAAGGCCTTCGATTGTATGCCCCATGAATTGCTACTTAAGAAATTGAAACTTTATGGTTTATCTGAGAAATCTGTCAACCTGTTAGACAGTTACTTATCTCAACGGTCACAGTGTGTAAAAATAGGCCCAAAGTTTAGCTGTTGGGACAATATTTTTAAGGGTGTACCACAAGGCTCAGTTTTGGGACCTTTACTTTTTAACATTTTCATAAACGATATTTTTAATTGTATAACTGATTGTGATTTATATAATTACGCAGATGACAACACTTTGTCCAGTGCTTCTGACGAGTTGGAGACTTTGATAACAAGTTTGGTTGAAAATTGTTCTAAACTCCTCGACTGGTTTTCTTACAATGGTTTTGAGGCACATCCTGAAAAATTTCAAGCCATTGAAATTGGTAAAAAAACTCGTACAACATTGAACTCTCTCACCATAACTGATATAAACATTACATGTGAAGACTCTGTCAAAGTGTTGGGCGTCACTTTAGATTCTAGACTGAACTTTGATGAACATATATCAAACCTATGTAAGAAAGCTTCACGTCAGATAAATGTTTTGAAGAGATTATCCCACGTTCTCAATACAAAATGTAAACTTGTCATTTTTCATGCTTTTGTATCTTCTAACTTCAGCTATTGTCCGTTAGTGTGGCATTTTTGTAGTAAGGGCAGTACTCGGAAAGTAGAAAAAGTTCAGGAAAGAGCCTTAAGATTTGTATTCAATGATTTTGTGAACAACTATGAAAGTCTTTTGAAAAAGGCTAATAGCGTAAGGCTATCAGAGAGTAGGCAGCGATGTATGGCTCTAGAGGTGTTCAAGATCTTGAACGATACATCACCAGAAATGTTACGAGATCTTGTTAAAATTAAGACCTCTCCTTACCAAATGCGATATGAAAATCTTTTAGAAATACCAAGTGTGCGCACAGAGAGCTACGGTAAAAAGTCGTTTCGCTATTCCGCAACTAAGGTTTGGAATAGTTTACCAAACCACGCTCGTGCAAGCACAAGGTATGAAGAGTTTAAAAATCAGTTACGTTCATGGAGCGGGACATATTGTAGTTGTTCCTCTTGTTATAGTGTTTCAGTTTAAAGTATTGAATTTTTACAAGGACCAACTCTAGTCTGTATCACACCACTGATAGTGCCAATTTAGTGTATGATCAATATCTTAATATTATTTTGTATTTGTAAATTATTTTAATATGTTTCTTTAGTTATGAACATACTTTGTTTTAAAACGGTCGGCATGAATAGCCTCCATGGGCTAATGTTATATGTTTGTAAACCCGACTCTAAATAAAGCTTATCTTATTTCAGGGAAAATCCCTGAAATTGAGTTGTGGATGTGCAGGCTGATCTATTCAGGATTATTCTCTGAATATTTCTAAGAGTGTTAGTATCTCAGCTGAGCTTTTATTGCAGAGGTTCAAGTGGAGACCATGACGTAACCACATGGCCGCTATTACCGGCTTAAGTCCGTGGTCGTAAATTAATGTACAAGTTAGGGTGAGTCACACGACTCAACAAACTGTCAAGGTAGAGACGGTCGCATCAGTGAAGATGCAATCGACTCTGCCGCCAGTCTACGGGTTTCCTCAAAAGAGTATTGACCGAGTATTGAGCTTCTCAAATTGCTCACATATGGCCCATCACATCAATGCAACTAGGACATACAATCATGACGGTAATGACAATATAATAACACGATTAATTTAGCCTCGGAAACATTTACACACTATGTGCGTATATATGACATACTACTCTTCGATTCTTACAGACGTGTTCCGTATTCCTCCCCGATGCTAATACAGTTCAGTTTTGGGACGCTGAAAGTGAAGTTCCCTATGCAGCCAGAAACACTGATTGGTTGTCGTACAGTAACATTGCTAGCATAGCCAACAAGGTACGTCTGTGGTGTCATAAAGACCGTACTTCCAGTGTGATACGTTATTTTCTTCTTGGCGCAATATATAGAACATATTATCTACACCCATCCCCTGAATATTTGAGGGGTTTTTTCACCACAATGCTGTTATCAGATTGCCAAAAACTTAAAATCTACATTTAATAGACGTTTGAACCCTCTTGTTTATTCAATTTCGTCCCAGAATTAATTTTATTGCATTACAAAGTTTTATTCGCAGTTGAAAAAATTAGAATCAAGAATAACCAGTCTGCAGGCGCAATAGTCCTAATATATATGTGTAATTTCAGCATCAATATGTGGAGGACAACCAGTATGCAGGCAGCATGATGTCGAGTTTAATTCTAATATACCGTAATGCGTAATTTCCGAATAAATATATAGAGGATAGTCAGTTTGCAGGCGTCATGGTTTGGAGTTTAGTTCTACTATAGATGTGTAATTTCAGTGTCAATTGTGAAGAACGACCAGTATGCACTATATGGATGTAATTTCCGTGTCAGTGGATGGAGGATAACTTGTATGCCGGCGTCATTGTGTGGAGATTAATTATACTATATATGTGTAATTTCAGTGTCAATGGATTGAGGATAACCAGCATGTAGGCGTCATATGGTGTGGAGTTTAATTTGACTATATATGTGTGTTTTCAGTGTCAATGGATTGAGGATAACCTCTATGCTGGCGCCATGGTGTGGAGTTTACACCAGGATGATTATGACGGTATTTGTGATCAAGGAGTGTTTCCACTCGTTACCGCCGTTAGAACCTGTACTGGCATGTAAGCTTCAAGATCCATATTAATACGATATTTTTCACAGATCAGTGTATTATTTCCAGACACCCCAGACATTTATTGATTTTTAAAATTTACAGGTATCTCTTATATCAACGGCCCTCCTCCCTATGCAGGTCTGTATAGTCCGTAACCACCACTATTCAAGTGCCTGCTCAGTGCGACTATCATTTGAACTTTCTGTTAAAAAAACATGCGTGCGGGACTGGTTCCCCACCTTCCTGGGTCTCGTTATATTCCCACGAAAGCTGAGTGTATTTGGGAAAAATACATTGAAGAAATAATGTAGAACGCCCCTTAATTCAAGCAAACGGTGATATGAACATATGAATTCAAAGAAATATACGGTACATTGCCCGGTGCTTAATTCGCTCAAATATGGATATTTTCAGTCATGAAGTCACAGACGTTTTTCGAAAAGCTTGTTTATATAACATTATATCAGGTACATGTACACTCTCTGTAATGATTCGGCTTTATCAGGCGAACCATGACTAGATGATCAACGGATAGATTTATGGTATCTTCAGAGAGCTGTATTATTACATGTACATTGTCAGATATCATCAGACTGATTCATCCTATCACGTATTGTGTTAAATTATGAAAGTGTCGTTCTTCAAATAATGAGAAATAAATATTACCGACAGTCTGTCACCTTTATGAGCTTTACCCTTATTCACTCGGAGGGTAATAAATGTACGCAACCTCTAGACTCCGATATCCGAACAGGACGAATCTATGTTGATTGAATTTATATTGTCTCTTCAGGGGTACAACACAGTCACCACCGTCCACGTCATCAATGTTGACTTCAACTACACCAACGCTAACATCACCAACAGCAGCACCAGGACCAGATCCGAACGCATGTGAAAACTTGGCGGATGGATTGCACATTATTCCGGGCGACTGCTCTCATTATTACCATTGCTGGAATGGAGCTACATTCATCCAACCTTGTCCATCGGGTCTGTTTTTCAACCCTAATGGCCCTTACTGCGATTGGCCATCTAATGTTAACAGATCTGATTGTTAAGTGTGAAGAAGTAACAATCTTGCCAATTAAGATTTGTCTCTCATTTTCTCGATTGAAGAATTGGTCCAGGATCATTCATGAGATTATTCGTGGGAATATCGAGAATTTGTTTTAATATCACACACTTTATTTACAACATATAGAGTACAACAAATACATTACGTAATACAGATATAAAAACAAAAAATAATAATAATAAATAATGAATACGCTTACGAGATCAGGAAGTTCTCTAATTCGTACGTCCAGATACCGCTCCATACTAGCGAGTAATACATAACCAGATATATTATTAATATTTTAGAATATGTCCTGCATTATAGGTCACCAAAGATCAGTGCCCAGACACCCCATCTACCAGGCCATGTGCTATGCTCATCACTCGTAATGTACATAGTTTGTTCCGTTTTGTAATAAGTTTGTAGCTCAGAAATTTGCAGAAATATTAAGTCTATTGTTTTGACATCGGGTTTTATAAATATAGAATCTTGTTAACAATATTTCTACATTCCAGATACCAGCACTCATTAAATCGCCAAATAAGACGACCTCAGCATTCAAAGTGGATTTTAGTTCTGTTTTTTCCGTTATCAAACTTTTAAATTCTCCCCAAAACTGTTTTACCTTCTCATAACTCCAAAAAGGTGAAGTATGGTGTCTTTTTTCAGTACCACAGAATGTGCATTTGTCCTCTTTCATAATTCCAGTAGTCTTTAGAAACGAGTTTGTACTTAAGATCCTTTGTCTTATCCTAAATTAAAACTTTGTATCCACAGTTATACCAAAAGGTATCAAATACATTTTTTCCACCAGTCTTTAGATTTTGTCTCAAATTCAATCCCCCATTTTTCTTCTGATTTGATCTGCGCAGAGTCTGATTCTAGAAACATATATATATTCTTCACTCCCTTGACTTCTTGACTAAGTACTGCTATCTTTGACGGGATAAATGGATAGGAAATGTTCACTTTAGATATTAATATATTCTTAAAAGAATTACGGATAGCTGTAACTAAACCCACATACATTGTAAAGTATGGACGGAATCCATACATTGTACAGAAATCATCATCTATATTTAACAGATCACAAATGTGCAAAATACCCTTTTCATACCATTTCTTGTAGCATACAGTGACACCTCCCATCTTAATATAACTATTGTACCATAGAGAGTCATAAGCAACTTTCTGTGGAGTGTTCACCTTTATCATACGAACAAGATCATATGAATATGACAGCACTTCTTTCCAAAAAGTGTTGCTTACCTTGTGTAGGACGACTTCAGAATAACTATTAGCAAACTTGAATATATTTTCTATTTAGATTCCTATATCTTCATTTACTAATTTACCCCAAGAAGATGGAGACAATAACACTATTCTTCTCAACCATGATAAATTTAAAGACTTGTTTAGTAAAATAATTCTCGGCATTCTTAACCCTCCGTTTTTATAGTCTTGCATCATAATTTTCCAAGATACCCGATCAGGTCCATCATTCCGGATAAACTTATGAAAGATACTATCTAGTTCCTTTAAACCAACCAGGTCTGGGGATGGAAGACTCGTTAATAAATGAGTCAGTTTAGAGATGGCTAGTTTAATCACAACTATCTTGCAATTCACGGTGAGCTTGTGTCTTTTCCAGTTCTTTAACAAGAACTTTATTTCCCTTAGTTTAGCTGTAAAAATTTCCTCTATCATCTGATTCAAATCTATATTATATCGTATGCCCAAGAGTATACATTTTGATGTCCATATTAAACTAAAATCGTTTCAGTAGAGCCTTTTCTTGAGCCAATCCAAATTGCTTGAGTTTTCTCAATATAAATTCTTAGGCTGGAGATGCTAGAAAATCGCTCTAGCAAATCTAAGACCGCGCGGAGAGAACGTTCACTTCCATTCAAATTAATGGTGGTGTCATCTGCGTATTGTGTCAATTTAAATTCATTTTCACCAATAGAGATACCTTTTATCTGGTGATCATCACGCAGCATTATTGCGAAAATTTCAACACAAATCAAAAATATATATGGCATTAATGGGTCGCCCTGGCGACAGCCTCTGCCAATTGACACAGACTGGTTCTGGTGCCCATTAACGGATATCCTGGATGATGCATAGAAACAAAAAAATTGCATCCACTTTCGAAATGATGCCCCGATATTAATGGCTGTTAAAACATTTTTGATAGATGACCATGATTCAGAGTCAAATGCCTTCTCATAATCCACTGATAACAGCATATCTGGAATGTCGTCCTGTTCAGTTTTCGCTATAATGTCATATATAAGTCGAGTACTTTCGCCTTTAAATCGACCAGCCATAAACCTTTTTTGATCTTCACTAATAATATTACTTAAGTGTACTTTTAACCGATTTGCAATACATATCGAAGCTAATTTATAGCTACAGTTCAATAGGGTTATAGAACGTCATTTTTTAAAATACATTTCCTAGCTTTTCCAGGTTTTGGAATAATAGTGATTATACCTTCTCTTTGTGTAACGAATAACTTCGCTTAACTGATTTCAACCAGTAATGACCAATTTCTGCCCAGAAAAAAACTTAATAAATTCGCAATTGGATCCGTTATTATTTTTCATTTTATTAATGCAACAGTTTCTTCAGCATAAGTTATTTCACCTTCAAGGTCGTTTGATTCAATGTCCGAGAGTTTCATCAACTCGTATGACTGTGTGAAGGTTGTGTGATCAAATTCCTCTAGAGTTTCATCCCTAGATCTATAAA
Organism: Hanleya hanleyi; assembly: GCA_036873755.1. NCBI lineage: Eukaryota > Metazoa > Mollusca > Polyplacophora > Lepidopleurida > Hanleyidae > Hanleya > Hanleya hanleyi. Next base: position 112,974 of record JAVTVY010033900.1, read on the forward strand.
GGTCTCTAAAGAAATGGAAAATCACTTTTTGGAACTCAAACTGACTTTCTATAATTCCAGACTGATTTGTCAATTTACTCACCCGTGTATTAACATAATTTGTACTCTCTAATGCACAAACATATTTAAACGGTTTTTCACCTTGTTCAGTCCATTTTGCCCTGGAGCTTATCAAAATTTCATCCATTTTATTTTTCCGAATAGCTTTTCTTTTTTACAATCATTTAATGCTTCATCCAATGTGCTATCTGGTGCGTCATTGTGTCGTTTATCCAAAAACGAACATGAAAGGATGAACACCCTGTTCAGAAAAGTTCAGATTGCATCGATTCATTAATAAAATTCAAGATTTGTGGCATACCGGTGTATTGATGGTCACGATCTACCACACACTATCTATTGTCTTAGATTCCACAGTACTACGATATAAAAGGAAACCAGACATTTATCAAGTCTAATTATGGCTGTTAATTGTTAATTATTAATTTATTCATTTACATGTTGATGGCATTCAGACAGGTCTATCTGCCTTTGTACACGACCTTCAAGTGCGAGCCTGCAGATCAGCACACGTCATCGTTAAATCACCCCAATGAAAAAGTGACAATCTCATCTGTGTCATACTACCTATGTAGGCAAAAGGCCATGGGCGAATACATTACCTCGAAAAATGTGGTCAATAAAAAGCCGGTCATCCATCTACAGGCTTGCAAATGCGTGTTTCCTCATTAAAACTACACAATAAATCAATAATAATATCGAGAAATACCTCGTTGATACTCCACTACACCATACACATGTAGATATATATTTTCTTCAACTGAGAAATATAGCGTTGCATTCGGGGTATGAATTCAATCCAATCTCAGTAAACTCAGATATAATAACACGGAATATTGTATCTGAATTCAGCCCTGTATAAATCCCGTGCGAATTTGAAACTATTATTGTTAGCCAATCAGGTGGATAGCTTGTTCAAACAATTTCAAATCACGCCCACAGTAATTACACACGGTAGCAGGTGGTCAAATATATAAACATCCTGAAACAGTATCCAAATGTGGTATCATTTCCAGACAGTGTGATTGGAAAACCGTAAAGATCAAAGAGTTTACTCTCGCCGAAAAGTCTGGCTTTGTTAACGGTAGAACATATCAAAGATTGTGCCGTACGAAAATATTAATCTCCGTGAAGTAAACGTCAATCATTGTCAGAGAGTAAGGGCAGAAATGGTCGTGATTGGCTTATTATGGGATCTCTAAGAATATCGGCGAATATTTCCCACGAAGTTTTCATAGCGTTACGTCTAGATGGTATTCCCATGATTTATCATCTTGGTTTACCTAGATTGGAATTCAGTCTCGAAATATAATAACCCCCGGGATCGGTGACTTCTTACTTTTGGCGATCCTCAAATGTTTGTTAATCGTTCGTTCACCTTTTCCATTGAAACACTATTGAATTGCGATATCTTGTTTTATTCGTGCAAGAAGACATAGACTAGAAACGCTTCATCACAAAAACGAGAAACATTCTTTCTGGCCAATTGCGATTCAATCGTTCAATTTCGGAAGAAAATACAACAACAAAATCCTCTACTCCAGACCCGATTTCGAGACAAAATAATCAAACTCGCGATTGAATAACCGACGATAATTGGAAAAGGTACATGTATAGTTGTATCTGACTCTCTGACGTTTAAACGTTGAAAAGTCTGCTTGACACAACAGGTTTTCACACACTAGTTTGGGAATACCTTCATATGAAGTTAGTCCACAACCAGAGCCGTCTCTGCTCAACATCGACATGACACATTTTTCGGGGAAAAGTGGTTCCAGAATGGCTTCATAACGTTTACAGAAAGAAGAAAGGTACTGTTTCCATCACGAAATATTTCGCAAAGTACACTACTTCAAGACGCTGTCTTTCAGAAACCCTCAGACCCAGTGCCTGATTATTAGGCCTACACAGATAATATAAGATGATTACACTTTAAACTAACGAAACATTACTTCCGTGTGCAATAATAGTAAGAACTGGAACTTTGATCTTGCAAAATTATCATATTTAAGCAAAGTAACAATGGCGAACTTAACTCGGGAGCCGCTTTTTTTTTGTTTGAAGTGCGTGCAATCATTATACATGTTATAGGTTATGAACTTCTTATCCATTTACTCCTACATGTATAAGAGGCACAACGGAGCGTATGTCCGCGTGAGTGTCGTCGGTTGAGGTCCGCTCCAAACATGTTTGGTACATATTAGTAATAATCCAGCCTCCTGATTGACTATAATCTTGCTGATCATGATCAAGGTTAGTGGGAGCTAGGTGACTCTTGTTCGATTAAACAATCCATGAATGCACTCCATGAATGTACTGATATCACGATAGAGATGTCACAATAATGGGATGGCTATTTGAATGCACCTTACATTCCAAGTCAACACGAGGGTATTGCTATAAGATTAGTTATTGGTTATATCGGCTCATGGTTTTTCATCACATTTATTTCACTAAAAGGAACTGTCCAATTGGGCTAAACTTTTGGATGCACTTTTATTATGTCGGTGAATGTAAAGTGATTATTTTCAGCGAATTGTTTTAGTATTTTTTTCGTCGCCCATCTTCATGGCCTCCGTTAATAACAGCATCGAGGCCTGTTTTGTAGATGGAAAGGTTTGATAACCCTGACATACTGTTTACGCAATGTTTTTTGGGATGCTATAATATGATCACGGTCAGCTGATACTTATATGTACTCTTCCTGATATTAGTTACGGATAACGGATAGCTCTGGGGATAGAACTTAGGGTTTTATGTTATGATGGGGTTGTTGCTATAAGATTATATTCCACGCATAATAATCATATTCCTAACACCTAATTGAATAAGATTACTTGCACGAGATTTCTTCTCCTCCGGTCAATGATAGGTTAACTTTTACTACCTTAAGTTAGTGTATTACATGTGTTTGTTTCTGTATGAGACCGTGACTACATGGTGTCCAGTAACTCAACTACTGTTTTTATTTTCTGACAGCACGGTACTACGAACAATATTTTCGACGTTCTGCTCTGCGGTTTGCTCTTTTTATCCTTTCAAGTCGATGTGGCGAACTCACGGAACTCACTGAATTCCGATTTCTTATTTCAGTTTTCGCGTCTGAGAAGCAATAAATCTATATGACACCCACGATACATTTTGTTTGTATTCCCTCATAAATTTAACTACTGTCAATATATGGTCATCTCTTGTGCTTGACATCCACAAATGGTAATTTATAGATCCGCCGAACTACATGTAGAAGGTTATATTTTAGAAATATCTAAGTCTTATCATAATGAAATCGACTCAGACATGTTGTAATATATACAGGACTTCTTCGGTTTCTACGTCTTTCTCACAGATTAGAGCTGGCTAGCTTTTATGGATGGTATCCAGTATTTAAGTCTTGTGTGCTTAAGATTTTCACGTCAGTAAGGGAACGTTTCAGATTAGACATCCAGTAGCCAGACTTATTCCGCAAAGCATGATTGAAATTTCTTATTCAAAAGCCATCATGAGTAGCAAAATCCAAGCAGGCATACTATCTATTTTCCTGTAAAGTAGGATCGGTCCACACATTACTTTGATACCAGCAAGACATAATGATATTCATGTTACATTTATGTCATATAGGCATCAGATCCGACGTTCAGTATTCAGCCACCGTCCGCAAGAGAATTTCCCCGTCACTAATCGTTTTTTTTTTTGGAATGACAGTCGGCACAAGTTCCGCACCTGCAAATTGAAAAAAACAACTCGAGATAGTTCCTGCAATAGAGAATCAGTCAACACATTTTAATGGGGACAGTAAGAGAGAGAAGTCCGTCAAGGTCTACATCGCTGACAATGTCGAGGGCTTCGGACAGAACATTTTATACGAGGAACTTTTCTGTCGCCAAGTAGTCCTCTTCATCTGCAGGCCTATGACCATCGAATTCAGTGATTACTGAGATCATTTTCATTGTAAAAAAATTAACACAGACCTATATTTACTTGAAATTGCATCTGTTTCCTTCTTAACATTACACATTTTTAACTCTTTCGGTGTTCGGTGGATTCGCTAACATAAGGCCTATATACCCACGTCGCTTCTCGCATATGATATCATTTTCCGCAATATATCTCCCTTTCGGTGTTTCCCTTATTCTTAATGGGCGTTCTTTTCGAAATGAGAGACATGGGGTTTTCACTAAACCACATGCCTGAGACCAGGAGCAGGCAACTCCAGGGTTACAGGAGAGCTTCTATTTATGTAATTCTCTGATGTTTGCTTCAAGTGAGTTAGTAGTAGGGTATAACGTCGTTTTCAACCTTGTTTCAGTCATATCAAGACGGTGCCTACATGTGCCAGAACACGAGAGTGCTCACAGTTCCTATTACCCTGGACACTGATCAGCCCAGCCAGTATAGCACCAGGTCACCCATCCAAGTTTTGACCAAGCTTAACGTTGCTTAACTTCGGTGATCTGACGAGAACCGGTGTGTCCAACGCTATAAGCCGTTTGCTTCAAGCGAGAGCGGCAACTCAAGTGTGGTTGTTTCTCCTCGTATTGGTAATGAGAAATTCGAGTAACTGTATCAACAAATAAACACCACAATAATGTTATCCTTTAAATGAGTTCACCAGCTCATACAAGATCAAATCAACACATCATTAAATCATCTAGATAAGGATTAGACCAACTATATCACAAATTTCGCCGACCTTGAAAAATCGAAACCGATACACTGTGAAAAAAATGGGTCGCACCTCGGAACATTTTGACTTTCAGAAATGGCTTTCACAACATACCGAATTTGTAACAATAAATATCGAGAATGTAATAGTCATGCAGCCGGTAGAAATATGGCGATAATCAAACCCCCAATATTTTTCAGAATTACTTTACACAGACAGGCCGCTTACCAATTGCAACAACTCAATAACTGATTGATGGGAACTGACCAGTACTGGTAAGAAAGGTTCCATTGCAGTTCCATTTTCAACTGATTATATAAACAAGTACACTTAAAATGCTGGACTGTTAGCGATTCTGCAACACGACATAATATTACTGTAGAAGCCTGTCAAAAGCTAATTATCTCCCATTTATTTTTCTTCAAATTCTGTGATAAATATCGTACACTGACGCAAAGTACCCACGTAGATTCCGAATTGTCTGACACTACGTTTCGTAACTCGTCTAATTCCGATTAACCCCGCTTCGAGCCGTTTTATCGTCATGTGATGAACAGACATAATCAAAGATTGACTTAATACATTATACTCCAGAAAACTACATCGACATTCATTTGGTTAAAGAACATTTCTGCATCTATGATTTATAACTTTTGACCGCTTTTCTTTTGCAAGGAACCATCTAGTGTTTTATTTAATTTTATGTATATCTGGAACGGCTAGTGAATGTCGGTCATGACGCCTGTACCCACTGAATACTACTGTCAGAGAGCGGATATCAGTTATCGAGCAGATAATAATATGTTATCAGCAAATTGATATGTTACTGCTTCGGTTCTGAATGGTCATCGAGCCAGTGTTGCTTCCTTTCAGTACTGTGCAGCTGCCAACAAGTACGATAGGAAGAACTAGAAAAGGGAGACTGTACTTGCCAATGCTAAAAATTCGACAACAGGACCGTTATGATGTTCTTCTGACCTATTCTCTCTTAGCATGTGGTTGTGTACATTTTTTAGCGTATTTATTCGTATTTTAATTGTCATGCGACAAAAGACCTTTTGGCGTAAAAAATGAACTAAACGCGCTAAAAACTGCTAAAAAGAACAGTGGCCAATTCAATGTACACAAGACCAGAACTACTGGATCAAATAATTGGTGTTCAGAACAGGGCGAAAAACGTCTGCTCTGTTCAAGAATACTCAACGTTTGAAATGCAAATGGCGGCCAAATCAATTTAGTGAGTAGGTGACTCATATGACCGAAAATGCTGCGGCATCTATACAGACGATATCGTGACCGTTTATGGTTTGTACATGGCTCATAACTGAATCTCGTGCGAATCAAATGGTCTTTAAGATAGGGCAAACGTCTGCAATAATTTCGTATTCAAACTGATGGAAGTGATCCAGATAGTTTAGAATCCGAGTCCATTAATTTCGGGCGATTATACATGTGTACGTTTCGTGTAATTTAAGTGTTATAAGAACAGTATTTCATCCCCATTTCACGCCTACTCATCTCACTCATTGTGGAGCACCAATCAAACAACAGATGCGCTTCCTGAAATACAGTACTACTCAGTGCCCGTGTATTTTGTTTTGACATCAGCAATTAACAGTGCCTTTCGATTTCTGATTTTTAATCACCCTCATGACCCCGCAGCTATCACGAAACGTTTCCATTAAATTTTCGTCCCAAATTCTGGCCGTTCAATCATAACATATATATGCATACACCGATGGATGTTTCATATTTCTGGCTTCCAATGGGAGTTAAATCTCTTTTGATTTCTTTTTTTTAAGTCACGTAAGATGCCCTTGTCGATTTTCTTTTCTTTGTTATCCTACTGACTTCACAACTGTCCCAAAGATGTTCCCTTGCGCTTCGATCAAAACCATTGCTGAACATCGGTCACAAACAAACAAACCGAGGTTTGAGAATTATATTAAAATGCATATGCCGTCAAATTTCAACCTAATTTAGACCAATTCATTCTGACTCGGTATTCTTTACGAAAATCGGACATCGAGAAGTAACGAAACTTTTCCTATATTTGGAAATACAAAGTGCGAATTTTTACAATGGGCATTTGTTTACATGCGTGACGTAACAAGTAGGACAAAGACTGTAGATGGACTTCAATGTGGCTGCGAGTGGATTTTCCTTTGAAATATTTCGACATTGGGGAGAGGACTTTCGTGTCACTTGTTGCCCAAAATGTAGTCCGTTAAATCAGAGTCTATAGATAAAGCCATCTCTGTGTAAATATTCACAAAAGATGACTGCTGTCCGCAATAGGTGGGATATCCTGTGAGGAGATGTGGAGCAAACAAATTTCACCCCGTCGGCGTCGAACAAGTTCGTCTGCCAGTGTTGCGTCCGGCGTATTTCATGAATCATGTTTTCCGAAGACATTGGATGAATAGAGAAAACAACAAAAAAGATAAAAAAAAAAAGATTATGTTGCTGCTCAGTGATGGCGGGGTACAATTACAAGCTATGAAATCTCAGATAGTGAAGAAAAAATTTAACAACAACAACAATAGCAAACTCGTCAAAAGTGAATGATAATCGAGGTTATTCTTCCTCGAGCGGAACAGCCAGACTGAAACACCCACGATAACTACAGTAGAAAATAATACTGAATAGTATTAGTATGTCAATATTATTATTAGACCTTTTCGATGAGTTTAAGGGGTCCCGAATAGTAACCTGTTGTTGTGACGTTTTTGTTGTAAATAAATAATAGTTTGTCTATATTTGGAAATAATCAAATACAATCTGAATCTTCAAAACACTGATATGGCAAGATTAAGTTTGTAGTGGTGTGGCAGCTATCTTATACAATGACAGTCACATTCAGACTGTTTTCATTACCGGCACGTTGTAATTGGCTTGTTATCATAACGGTACCAAAATCCTCTTGGCACAATTTATTTTATTATTATTCTGTACTTCCACTGCATAACTGGATAATGCTCCCCCCTTCCCCACACACACTTTCGCCACGGTGATGGAATGTAAATAGGCAGCCAGATCTTTCATTCATGCTTTGCTCCGAACAACGCGCATCAACAAGCTCCACTCCATCCGTCGCCACATCACCATGTTGAAAAAAAGGTTTCTCTTCGCGTGTGAACATAATTGAGTGACGAAATGTACGAGTGGTTCCTGTAAGGGCTCGAGGCAACAATGAGAAGAGCCATAATAAACCTTCATAGATGGCTTACATAAAATTCAGACTGGGTGGTCTTGGATGAGATTCGGGAAGTGGGAGGTGCATATTTGTGAGGCAACATAGGGCTATAAAGCTCTACCAGGTGCGTGAAGCCTTTGATATCCACTCTTCATAAACATCGCATAAGCCAGCCAGGCAAGGAGTGGAACTTTGTGTAAGGACTGAAACGCTGTGACAGATGCATAATAAAGGAGTTACTCTGTTAATTTGAAGAAGACCGTACTAAAACTCATATGGCAGCAGTCTCTCGATTTTAATGAGAGTGATCAATCAATGTTTAAAATGATAGAACTGCATGGTTACACGAGGAATATTCCAAATACACATGACATAGTTCGAGTTGTGAATATGTAGCGGCAATCTCCTATTTCTGTGCAAGGCTCTGACTGAAATTTTGGCCTTGGATTAATTCTCTTGGTGTTCATTTTCCCCCGAAATTGAAGAAAAATACAAAATCTTACAGTTATTACCAAAGTCTGTAAAAAATACAATTCCCCAGCTGCACGATTATCATCATCCTCGCAAATCAGTATATCAATCGATCCGTTAGAATTAATATCAACAGGTGAAATTCCATTATAATATTATTCAAGGGAATCCTACTAACCATTCATACTAGACTAGATAAACTAGAAAAACTGCAGCCCAGTTAGCTGGACTGACAGTCTTAGAGGACGGAATCTCTTTCAAATTCACTTCAAACCCTCCTCACAGGGCCTTATGTACTTATGTGAGACGGCTGTTTCAATCTTTATAGAATGCTGTGAATATAATAACTTCATGAGTTCAAAAATACTGCAGGCTATACTCATCCGAACAGCCAGGAACATTTCGATCAAACCATGATCAGGCGATGTCGAATCGACCATACACGATTAACTTATGAGCAATTGCTAAAAAAAGAGCCAGTCCCAAGGTTATTCCATGCAACGAGGATCTCACAGTGAAACATAATCTTATCGACTGTATAGATTTTAAGACTAAGAGATTCTATTGATCAAGCGACTACTTTGAAAGATCCTTTTAGTCGGGTGAGAGAGGACTGTGTCTTGAGTTATTTGAGAGAAATCAGTTTGATACATAAGTTTTAATGTGTATCTTTTAATGTGTTAGATTACTAAGGATTTTGTTTGATCGTCGCTATATAGCTGAAATATTGCTGAACGCGACATTAAACCTTAATTTTCTCGCTTTTTCTCTCCAATATAATCGGAATCACTGACCATTTATGTCTTTCAAGTCGCTACATTATACAGTAGAAATACTCAGGGACTTTTGAAACTGTCATGACTTCCAATTAACATTTCTCACGCATTATATTGGTCCAACCTGTTCGACGGACTTATACCAGACGTAGACCTGGACAGTACTTTTATTTAACCACAGCAAACCTTGTTCCGCCTGCTTTCAGTATTTTCTACAGTTGCATGGCTTGTTGGATATTTGATGGTGGATGAATACGTTATATTTTCAATTATGAAAATGAATGAATATTTTTTCTTTAAACCGATTTAAACAAATATTTCCCCTTTATATTTATTAGTTTTTTTATAATTTATTGGAAATATATGTATTCAGCAACCACCAAATATCCAATAAGCCAGGCAACTGTGGTGTTTGAAATCTATTGACATGATCGCGGCAACCAATTGATCTGATTGGTGAGTATACACAGGATGTTGCTTTGCTGATTGGCTGAAACAATACAGTCGTATTTCCCATGAACACGATCCTATTTTTGACGGGCCAAGTACTATAAACACGATGAGTGATGATCATATGACTGAAACAGTTTGGTGATTGGTATCCCAGCCAAGGTAACCACAAAATAATTTAAGTGTATGCTACATGTACCTGAAATAATAATAAATTTTGAATATTGCAACTAATAATGCAGGTCTACAGTACTCTATTCAATCCGAAATGTAGCATAACATTGTACCAGAAAACATTTTCTGGAGAGTTACTAGTAGGTGCTATTAGTCCAGTCAATCTGCGGTTTGACCTAGAAAAAATTGCAACAGAAACGGGGTTTGCGGTAAATAACCTCTGAAGTTAAATAAATGCCACTTAAAGAAACCTCTAAATGCCACTTAAAGAAACCTCTGAAGTGATTCCGAACAACATATAAAAATCTCGATTGATGTAGACAAAGGAAATTTTTTAATTTGCATAACTCCAAGATGGCCGTTCTGCGCAATATTTTCGGTCAATTTACACAGTATACACTCTACCTTGGGCAGAATTTCTCAAATCAGGCACTACAAATTAAAACAATTTCACATACATTCGCACTGATAATATTTGTAGATATTTTTACCAAGCAAATAGCCAAGGTGGCTGTCATTTTCAAGATGGCCGCTATTCAGACAGTCGGATACCATCTCCAGCATATTAATCCAAGGGTAACGGTGGTCCTTCAAGGAATGAAGGTAACGTTCATGATTCAAAGAATGGAAATAACGGTAGCTCTTCAGGTATGAAAGTAACGGTGACCCTTCAAAGAATGGAAGTAATGGTGGTCTTGCAGATAAGAGGTAACGGTGGTCCTTCAGGTATGAGGTAACGGTGGGCTTTCGGAAAGTAAGGTAACGGTGATCCTTCAAGGAATAGTTGTAACGGTGGACTTTCAGGTGTTAAGGTAACGGTGGTCCTTCCGATATGGAGGTAACGGTGGTCCTTTCAAAGAATGAAAAAAACGGTGGTCATTTTGGTATGGAGATAACAGTGATGCTCAAGTAATGGCGGTACTCGTGGTCCTTCAGTTATGAGGTTACGGTGGTCCTTCAGATATGAGGTAATGGTGGTCCTTCAGGTATGAGGTAACATTGGTCCTTCAGGTATGAGGCAAGGGTAGTCTTTCGGGAATGGAGGTATCGGTGATCCTCCAAAGAATGAAGGTAACGGTGGGCCATCAGGTATGGAGGTAACGATGGACCATCAGGTATGGAGGTAACGGCGACCTACCAGGTATGGAGGTAACGGTGGACCATCAGGTATGAAGGTAACGGTAAATCATCAGGTATGGAGATAACGACGATCTACCAGGTATGGAGGTAACGGTGGATCATCAGGTATGGAGGTAACAGTTATTCTACAAATACACGCGTCTAGTCCGTCGTTCAATATTCATGTGTCATTCATTACAAAATTTCCGCGTCCGTAATCCAAAGACCTGATTCATATAAAAGCATTAGCACCAAATATACAGAATGAATCATGGTATGCATACAACTAGGCTAGTTTCCTGCAAGAGAGAAGAATGGAGGTAACGGTGGACCTTAATGTATGGAGGTAATGACGGTCTATCAGGTATGGGGGTAACGGAGATCCTTCAGCGAATGGAGGTAACGGTGGACCGGTAATGGTGGTCCTTCAGGTATGGCGGAAACGGTGGTTCTAAAGATATGGAGGTAAGGGCGACCATCCAAAGAATGGGAGCAGCGTTGGACCTTCAGGTGTGAAAGTTATGCTGCTCCTTCAAGGAATAGAAGCAACTGTGGTCCTTCAAGGAATGAAGGTAACGGTGGATCTTCAGTTATGGAGGTAACTGATGTCTTTCAATTATGGAGATATTAAAGGTGGCCCTTTCAGGAATGGAAGTAACGATGGTCCTTCAGTTATGTGGATAACAATGATCCTTCAAGGAATGGTGGTAATGGTGGATCTCCAAACGGTGGTCCTTCAGTTATGTGGATAACAATGGTCGTTCAAGAATTGAGGCAACGATGGACCTTCAGGTATGGAAGTAACGGTGATCCTTCCATTATGGAGGTAACGGTGGTCCTTCAGTTATGGAGGTAATGGTGAATTTTCAGTTATGGAGATTACGGTGGTCCTTCAAGTAATGGAGGTAACGTTTGAACTTCAGGTATATAAGTAACAGTGATTATTGGGGTATGGAAGCGACGGTAGACCCCCAGGAATGGAAATAACGGTGGTCCTTCAATTATGGAGGTGAAGGTGGCCGTTCGGTTATGGAGGTAATGATGGATCTTCAGTTATGTGGATAACAATGATCCTTCAAGTAATGGAGGTAACGTTTCGACTTTAGATATACAAGTAACGGTGATCCTTGGGGTACGGAAGCAACGGTAGACCCCCAGGAATAGAGGTACCGGTAACGGTGATCCTTCGAGCAATATAGGAAACGGTGGTCCTTCAAGGAATGAAGGTAACGGTAGACATAATTCATGTATGCAGGTAACGGTGTCCTCCAGTAATGGAGGTAGGGAACATCCTTGAACAAAGGGAGGTAATGATGGTCAGTCAGGCATGAAGGTAACGGTGGATATGTATAGCGGTAAAGATGTTTCTTCAAGAAATGCAGAAAACCGTGCTCCTTCAGATATGAAGGTAAAGGTGGTGTTTCAAGGAATTAAAGAATTTGATATTGTTTATTTTGCTTATCTGGTCGCGAGAATGTTCGAATTCGGCGGCCACCCTCGGGTAATTATCGATACGGGTAGATAGGGCATGATCGAACTCGTTTGATCGATTTCATCTATGTACTATTTCTTCTTAGTAGTTGTGTCACTACTTACATCCTTCATATTTATACATGTCTCTATACTCCATATCACGAGGTCACAAATGTGAAGTGGAACTCCTGAAAGTAAGACTGACGACTGGTTATCGCTATTGCAGACCCGCTCTCTGCCATGGTACGATTTTGTCAGACGAACAGTGGCTGGAAATGATGCTGCTCTAAAGAGAGAACATGGATCAGACAGTTATAAGATAGCAGTTGTCCATTTAACCCTATCTGGCCTGGGCGATTTGTGGCTTATCGCAGCCTGGGGGAGTGGAGAAGGGGGGTGGGGGGTGGCAGAATGCTCCTACATAATTTCGCTATCGCTAAGACTAGAGGGCTGATACTTACCACACTATATCTTTGGGTCAAGCTCTACAAGGAAATGTAAAGAAATCCACGAGACCGCCATGATGACGTCACAGTGACGTCATTTTCAAAAGAGCATTTTGAGGCGATTTTTTGGTCAGAATTCAGATACACTCGACCACAATGGCCAGGCACTGGCGAAGGTAAAAATCTGGGTAATCTTCATTGCTGATGTCAAAGGTGCATTGTAGGGTAGTTCTGGTCAGCAGAATCAGATTTGGCGTGATCAAAATTATATATATAGACACAAACATTATTCAAATCGGACACAAATATCTATTTCTCTGTCAGATGTACTGGCAGGAAAATAGCGGCCATCTTGGAAAATGGCGACCATTTTGACTTTTGACCTCATTCGTTGTCAATTATTTATGCGAAGATGTATTAGCCCAAACCTTTATTTGAAAATACATTCCCTGAATGTAATATCCGCATAAATATGTAGACAGAAAACAAGCAATGAGCGGCCATCTTGGATTTATGCAAATTAGAAATTTTCCCTTGTCTACATCAATCTACATTTTTGATATGCTGTCCGGAATCACTTCTGAGGTTATTTACCGCAAACCCCGTTTCTGTTGCAATTTTTTCTAGGTTTGGTGATTTTCTCGCTAGATTGACTGGACTATATGTATACATTAATTATACACTGAACAGTCAACTGCAGAAAATGAAATAATCAGGACTGGGAGAAGGGGGCTCAGACCTGAGAGTCTGGCATGGCATATCAAGATGTGTGTGGGTGTGTGTGTGTGTGTGTGTGTGTGTGTGTGACAGGGGTTAATTCAAGAAAAATAGCAGTGGAACTGTGACATAATGTTCGAATGACCTAGTCACTAGTATTAATTACCTTCAGGCTATATCCAATCAAAAGTGCAAAAGAGGGCATCCAGAAACGGAAAACAACGCTGTGTTGTTGTTGCAATTGACACTGGTTCAACTCTGGTCGTTGAACTTCGCAATGGAAAACCAGATCATGTTTACTATAACCCACTTGCACATTTTGGATTGAACTTACTGAGTTAGATGTTGTTTTCCGGACCCCGAGGACCGGTACAGAAATCCGAGATTTCCACTGTCGCCTATCGTCAAGAACTTCTCAGGGGACCAGTAAGGATGGATTGAGTAGCTTGAAACTTGACTTCTCTTGATACGGTAGTTCAAAACCATCCCACTTTCAGCCAAACCCTATAATCTGGATTGGTCTGACGTGGACAGGCAGTTGTGAGAACTGCATGCTGCATGCCTTCAGTTCTGCATCATGTTTACGTCTCGATTCCTTGCCGCATGTGTCCTACTTGTGACGACACTCACTGAGAATCATGGCGTCGACAATGTTCGCACTTTTTTTGACGAGCAGACCATGTTTCGTAGGAAAACAAAGTGTTTCTTCATTTATGAAATTTTATAGAAACTACAATAACTATTCTGGCCTAAATCTCAAATAACTGAAATTTGGAATTTAAACATAGTCGACATTTTCGATGCATAGGCACTTTAAGGTATGTCCTTAAAGAGAAACATATTCGGACTGGCCCGTGCCCTCGCAGAAACTGGGCGCCTGCCTTACTTAGGGTGTGCGCCTTACTTGCGACTTAAAGCATAATTAGACCGCAACAGCGGCACAACCAGCATATATTTTTTTCATCCACTCCTGCCTAGTATTGTTTTGATATTTTACTTGGAAAAGATTTTAATTGTACCCAAAAAAATTCTGATTTTGATATCATGAAACAGCCAGGAAAAGACGACCATAGCTACGCGATTCTTGACAACTTTTTTGATAACAATATTGCTGAAACAGCTGGATACAATGACTTCAAATTATCAGTTAAGGCAACGTTGATACTGGAAGTATTTTAGCAATTTAAATCCGTTGTTACAGGTATGAAACGATCTGAAAAAGAAAAATGGAGCATCGAAAACCAGTTAGCTGTTGGGGGCTGGAACATGGGAACTGACAAATTTACAGAAATTTTCAGCTCGGCATCGACAAGAAGTCACTTTGTTATTACAACCATCGAGTTCTTAAGAAAGCGACATTTCGACGGACTGGACATGGATTGTGAATATCCAGGATCTCGAGGAAGTCCTGCAGTAGACAAACAACGATATGTCACTTCTAAAAGAGAACACCACACCCACTCCCCATCGTGAGTGTTTGCGGAGATGGGGCATCTGCTAGACGAGGCGGGAAAGAAAGTTTCTGACCTCCTCTGAGACATAAATGAGAAAAAAAAAAGATTTTTCCATAATTAGGGAGTATATGGCCTCTATTCAGTCATCGTGCAGTATATTTACCAAAACTAAGAACTCCACTCCAGGAATGTGAATAACCCCATTCGGAAAGGGCTTTAGGAAACGTCTCCATTAATCGTTTTTCCTTCAGTTGAGATCTTTGTATGGTTTTCTCGAAGAAATCACGATCATATCGGGAATTCTGCGAGAGAATGTCGAGAGAAAAATATGAAAAAAACCGAAATCGTTTTCAGAATTCTCTATCGATTTTCTCGATACCGTTTTTTATTCGTCTTTTTTGACCCATCGAGATTCAATGGTTTTGTGTTGATCGAGAAAGCTTCGAGAGTATATCGCGAGACCACCGAGAGGCGAATGAATACAATTACGTCATTCACAGATTAAAAGCTGTCACGTGGCTGTATGTCAGGGTGCTACATAAAGTCTATGCCCAAGTAAAGTTCAGCTGTATCTACCGCTTTAACAATGTAATGCTAAACATACCAAGTCATCGCGATTTTAAAAGAGACTGCATTGAATTATCACATTTGCATACGCTTTATTTTATTATACTTCATAAATGTTACGTATTCCAGCGATCAACAGTCTGGTTGAAACGATCCATCTCCGGTCTTGACTACTGAAAATCAAACAGGCAGTATCGTCGGCATTATATTTTGTGTTCATACATGTTCAATCTATAATAACGGAAATATAAATTGGGAATACACTTCTGTTAATTTATGCATTACGGGTCTATCAGTGGGGCCGAGTACATGCCTGGGATATTTAGTTGTGCTCAGAACCAGTAATCCGGCTCTCTTGTCTACGAGAATAAGTCAGCAATGTAACAAGCTAGGCAGGGTTCCAGGCTAGGCGAATACAGTGGCACTAGGCGTTTACTCCATCAGACGTCCATGATGCTCATCCATTAATATCAGATGAGTTGTTTGAGTTGGTCTGTCATCACAGCTCCCGAGCTAGCGTATCTACTTTCGCTTAAGCAGGAACTAGGGTCCGGGTGGATACTTCATATTCTCCAAATGAACATCTGCAATAAAAGCGCGGCTGAGATACTAAGGCTACGACCGTGATTTCTCCGTATTCCCGAGTCTGAATGTTGGGTGTCGACGAATTCTTTCCTGTATAGCCATATGGTTGCTTTTTAGTCGCCTGACGTCGTCAGTGGTTCCCACCTCCTGCATATCGCTCCAGTCATTAACCTTGAGTGAGGCTTTACACGAATTCCCCCGTCCACAGTAGTGAATCAACATTTAGAGAAGGCGAAATAATGCCTGCCCAGGCACGGAAAGCCTCAAATCGGCAAGGCCAGGCTGGGTTAGTCGAAGAGAAGAAGGCTCGATTCAAGGAAAGAAATAATGGATGGAAACGTAATTTCACCAACGTCCGAACGTACCGGATAATCAATAGGAATCGCTTTTATCGAGAGTTTTTTTTATTATTATTATTATTATTTTTTTTTTTTGCTTATGGATCACAACGAGTACCATGACTAAGGGTGCGTCGGATTATGTTCCAGTAATCCCAGACATTTTCCTCCGGGCTGAGACAGCTATAGCATGTGTACCATTAGACAGATATCCGTATCTACAATGTGTAGGCGGACTGGATGGAAAAGGTTATAATGAACAGCTTTAGAAGTTGTTTGGTGAAATGCACCACGGATTTGTCTGTTTCATAAACAAATCGAGCTTCAGCGCGAGTCTAGCAAGCAGCTAATATTGTACTCGGGGAACTATTTTGGGAGCTTTTCACATTCACAAGTTTAATTTGGACCTTCAATCTATCAAATAATGAACTATAGCCGAAACTTATAAAATAAGCTGACGTTCGGATTCAATCCTAAGTGTGAGGTCGTAGTAGCAATATGAAAATGGCCTCACATGGTTAATGAAATATTCAATGTTTGGAACTGTACAATGCATCTGAAAAGAAATTTTGCCGGTTGCAGCACGCTCGCTTTAGCTCTACACCCTTATGTTCTTAGGGCTTTTCTTCCGCTTTCCTCTGTGTTGCCTCGTATATAAAGGTAACTACTGAAATTCAAAGAGTGTCCTAACCAATGACGCTACTTTATGTAACTGACTTACAACAGACAATTTTAAACCAATGCAACTGTGTGAAATTTATTGCTTCTATTCACCAGTGTCCTGAATCCTATTTAGTATGGAAAGAGGTTATATAGAAGCTCCAGATTTAAGGCTTATCACATGGGAACCGGTTATTTTTCTGTCCTATTACCTCGATAGCAAAAGGTGTGCCGCCTTCCTTGTTAACAATAATGACACACGGTCAAACTGACAATTCATTGCCCATTGAGGAAGGAACATCGCCAGGTGGTCATGTAGAAACAAATGGTTGCACCTGTGAAATCTGCTCGGCTAGTTATTCCTGCAAAGTTAAATATATCGTCATTTTGGCGTATTCCACGTTTAAACTCCTTCACTCATCATTTTTTGACAAATACCTTATTTACAAATACAAGGCAATTGAATCCATCGCGGATTCTATTTCTGTTCAATTCAAAACAATGGCTATGCTTTTCCTCTGTTTCAGAAAAGTGAGTGAATCTATTTTTGTCCCAGACATTTAGAACTCAGTTCTTTTGTCCGTCGAGGTTTTCGGTCAAGCGAGGAATATATGACAATAGCAAGAAATTAGGTTACATGAGCCAGCTTAATAACCTATGTCTATATTACAGGCTAACTGTCTTGTCATAATATTAGATCTTCTCGATTAATGTATCCAGAGGAATTGCGGGTTAATTGTTGCATTCTCTAATGTTCATGTTTAATAAGCTTATCTTGCTGATTATTTTAAGAAATATGTGTTATTTAATGTCTTACTCTTGGCGGAAGTGTATGTTTAAATATATACTAATATTTGGGCTATCAAGCTTATTGTTTAACCGCAACGTTTGATTAATAAAGTCTTTATTTTAAAAAGTTGGCTCGCTCGGAGCTAGAACATATTGTACGTAACCATGTCGTTCATTCAGCGGAACATGGGCTATTAAATGCCCATACATAGTTTCTACATGAACTATTAGAGTCTCACTTCAGCTTTGCAAAACGTCATGATCCAGATAATGCGAGACCAATATACTGAAGATTTACACGCAACATCTGCAAGATATTTCGATGGTTTCATTCAATCATTTTAAAATTAAATAATACAGCTGTCGGAACCAGATTGTTTTGCCATGGTTTCATCAATAAATGTTAGTCTCAATCTTAAATGGTGAATTTCCCAACTCCCCCTCCCTGAATGAGGTATTATTTCATATCGACCCAGACATAGCCCTCGATCGCTATTATTTCCGACTTTTCATCTGCTTGTCTGATTGGTATCTGTTACCCAAATGACCATGTAATAATCTTTATATACATCCGCGGAAAAGTATTTGCATTTTTTCATCATTTGTGCATTTCTAGTTTGTTTGCCTTACCACTCGTACACATGATTTGATTGGATCACTGCTGTCCGTCGATGTTTATATAAACTACACTCTCCTGAGCTAATTATTGAAGCCTATCAAACTAGAAAAATTACAATGAAGTTATCTTTCATTTAAATTGGAGAAATGATAATTGGCTGTGCGACTTAGTCTTCTACTCTCCTGAACTGTTATTTGAAGAATAATAAGCGGAATGCCATGAGGAACTACGCGTCTCACATCACTTATATCATATGTGCGTGACTTTTCGGGTATTTCATTCCCATGATAACTGTTGAACATTGACAATTATTCCGGCTTTCCTCCTAGCGTAGTTCTTAAGCACGGTCTATAGTACCAGCACTGTACTGTTCTCAAGTACTGTGTGTGGTACCAATACTTTCCTGTACTCAAGCACGATATATGATACTAGCACTGCTCTGTTCTTAAGCACGCTTTATTGTACCAGCAAGATCAAGATCATGGTCTATGACGGTGACTGGCCAATAACGGTGGAGTGATGCTTGTTTCTCTTTATAGGGTTCAATTGAATAATAATCGCGAAAAGGTCAGCCGACATCTGTAAAAGAAAATTCGTTTACTCTCTTTCTCTGCTGCAACTGTCAACAGAGGAACTATATCAAGATATCTTCCATGAAGCTACTCATTCACCTCTGACTGACCGAGGAGTACTGCTTGATTAGCTTCATTCATATATTCTCACTAATCGAATGATGTATTTAAGCTAGCCACACCTGTTCTCGTGGGATGCTAGTGTTAATGCTATCTGTATGAGTGGGCTGTCCAGTTTATCTGGTCGACTTTATAATAGAATCCTGAATCTACTCATTCTGTTGAATTCGCCATCTTCTGATCAGACTGGCGACAAATCCACACGTATTCTTCCAGTTCAGCATTTTGTTCGAAATGAATTGAAGGTACATGTAGTCGTGATGAATAGTACATGTTGCATGTAATAACATGTATTCGTGCGTATTACTGTGATTTCCTTTAGAACATGACTCAATGAAATAGAAATAATAGGAGGCTGAATAATTTAATTTCAAACACAATGAGGCAGGAAAATCCACAAAATTGTTCGTAAAACATAAAAACACACAATTTTTTGAATACTCTCAGTGACCGCCATCCTTGATGCTTACACACCGATTTGAAAAGTCTGCACTAAGATTCGCTTAGCGAAATACTTACAAAAATATTTACATTTTTCCCCCGAATCTCTATGGTTCCGCACATAAATTTGACGCGCATGACCCCAATGAAATGCCATCATAATTAGGCAGCAAGTACTGGTGACTCAGGCCTAAGTCTAGAATATGTACACAGTGGCCCATTGATAAATAGAAGTGCTGTTAACGTCACCTAGGCTCCTGCACACTTTTCGGACCCACTGGCGACTTGTGTTGAATTTTGTTGAATGAAAACCCCTTTTTCACTGAGAAACTTGATTTATAAGTCTTCTTTAATACACGAGCTTTGGTGATACACGCGCTTTGGTGAAACCCATATAAGGAGAATTAAGTATTGTTTGACGCTTCCCGAATTCGGTAGAATTTCACTTCGGTGTCAATGCAGTCGGCTCGCTTTACCTTGTAAGATTTTATCCTGATGCCAAACTCTTTTGTCATTGAATCTGGAAGGAAGGTTCACTGTCGTAATCGTGGAAATTGTAGGTCACAACCAGATGGTGTCAAATTTAAAATCATTCCATTTTAGAAGCGGCATAAGATACATGAACACCCATTATCCACCCGTCCAATAAACTGAAAACACCCATCCATTTCCGCAAAATAGTGTATCAACCATATATTTTTTGTCCATTTTGTGTCTATATTCAATCAATCTGGTCGGACTTCTACACAAGGATGCTAGCAATAGCGAAGATCATGTAACCTACATACTGTTGGAAGATATATTCATTTCATTCTCGCAGTATTTTCCTTGGTATACAGTTCAACCCTATCGGTCCTGGGCTTTTTGGTACGTATCCTGGCCGAGGGGGGGGGGGTCGAAATGGCCCAACCTAATTATTTTTCTTACCCCTTGAGCTAGCTAGCTGAAACTTACCACACCATACCCTTGGGTCAATCTCTACCAGAAAATGTAAAAATAAAATCCAGGATGGCCGCTTCGATGACGTCACAGTGACGTCACATTTTCAAAAATGGCATTTCTTGGTCGGTTTCTCGGACCCCACGTGGTCGCCATCTTGAATTTACCCATGATCCTCTGATCTGCGGGTCAGGCAAATAGGCTCAAAATGACCCCAATATGATAAACGATAAAGTCACGGAGTTTCAGTTCCCCATTTTGTGTCGTTCCGGAGATAGCGCAGAAAGGTTGGTAGGAGGGTCATTTCGCCCCCCCCCCCCGATCTGGCGTTGAAAGAGTGAGAAATATTGCCTTAAAAGTCCACTTGACCGAGAAATGGCTCCTTCATATTACCATTTGTATTGATGGCTTCACCGCTGCTGAACTGAATCTTGTCAGGCCGAGCGTAAAAGTGTGATGGTGCTATGATGAATGATTCGTGGCAACGAATTATAATCCCAAATCCAACATGAACATGTGATACTCGGATCAACGTTGGGACAAATTATTGCAAAACCTGGTTCGACAAATATATATAACCATACACTTTCACTCCTCATTGATCAATATTAAACCCAGATAACAAGGTACGAGTGTAGTTTACAGAATCTCTGTCGATACACTTCGTAGATTGTTAGAACACATAGCACACTAAGGGTATTTGATATCGTTTGGATGTTTAAGTCAGAAAATGTACACAACTTTTTTGCTTAGTCCATATTACAGCAGGTTGTTTTTTTTTCTATTTGCCTCTTATAATCTCCAGGAACACGCCAATAACATAGCAGATGCGTTTTAAGCAGGATTTTTTAAATTTACTACAAATCTTATCAACTCGGGAAATTCGAAATTTTCAAGGAAGAGAAGTTGCAGTTTACTGAAAGGCACACCATTTAAAAACAACTCTAGGAAAGATATGCATTTTACGTTAACTGTATATTTTGGACAACATAACAGGTCGGAGTGATTTTGTTGGACAAAATGTGTAAGTTATCAATTACAAGCGTCTAGTCCGTCATTCATAATCCAGCCGTCGTCCATTAGAGAATATCTGCGTCCATAATCCAAAGACCTATTCCATTTTACATATAACAGTATTAGCAGTTTTAGCACCAAATTCAAAAAGACAATCATAGTATACAAAAACACAGGCCTGTTTCCTGCAAGAGAGAAGCGGCCAACAGTTTTCAATGATGCCGCCAAGACACCATGATGTTCCAAAAATATCAAATCCGTATCGCTGATCAGTATTCCTAATCCACAATATTCGTTGTAAAGTCGTCATCTAAAGAATGATGTATCTCAGTCACGCTTTGATTGTGACTGCCCATATGAGTACCATGAGGTTCTTGAAGCACATGGGCTCACACGGCCCCCAGCCCCGGGCCAAGCGGAACCAGACACAAGTTACGAAACGTAGCGCCATAGATCTTGCACGCTACGTTCGTATTTTGCTATCAGCATGCGACACATATCGCCAAATTTGAGAAACCCTGAGTGGAGGCGCTTGGTGGAACAGCCCTGTTCCACAAGTCTCTGCAACAATGTTTTGTTACGTTGATTAAAATCATCACATTTAACACAGGATCTAGCAAATGCTACTAAGCGAGATATGTATACGCCATATGCAGGTCCCACTGGAATATCACTATCCAGAAAGGGACAGCTTACGATGTCGAAACTGGAAGTGAAGCGGGCATTCTCTCTCGACGATTTTGTGGCAGGAGAGATGATTGCATAGAGATAGAGATCCTAATAAGATGTGCCCGCAGGGCCATCCGCAGCCTCCCTCAAATCCAGTGAAGGTGGACATATATCCTTCACTGCGTCATCCATATAGCGATCGTCCACATAGCGCCCGGTGAACGAGAAGGAACGGGCCCTGAATGGACCGGTCCCCGAAAGCGCCCGCATACAGTCATATTCATAAGAGAACAGATACAGGTCAGCCAACAGGGGTGCACAATTAGTACCCATTGGAATACCTATATGCTGCTGATATATTGTGTTGCCAAATTTCACATAGATATTTCTAATGAGAAATTCAAGCAACTCTATAAACAAAGAAACATCCCATGAATGATATCTCTTGTATGTAGTCGAGCTAAAGAATGCTTTATGGCTTCCGACATTAATATATCTACGATCAGCTTTCTTGAACACAGATACTATTAATGAACTTATACGGTCAATAAGGTCCTGATGAGGGAGTGTAGTATAGAGAGTCGAGAAATCCCATGTGGATACATGTCTGTACGATATGTGACCTTTAGCATCAAGTTCTTCCGTAAGACATTTTGAGTTTTTCAATATCCACATACATTCAACGCCAGAGTTCTTAGAAATAGTGGCGCAATACCTTTCCCAAAATTCTTTTACCTCCTGAAGGGCCCTCGTCAATAGGGTTGAAAGAAGCTTGGTGGTGCAGCTTCTAGAACCAGCTATGAATCTAGCTCTGTATGGTGATTTATGCATTTTGGGAGTCCAGTATATTTTTGGTATGTTGTTATGATTGGTTGGAAGACAAATACCTCTTTCCCTGAGAAACTTTTTGTGATTGTTAAATAAATCTTCCAGAGTAAATGCAGTTTGGGAGTAAGTAGACGTATTTGATGAAGATATGTCTACACTCAATTCTTTAACCAGCATCTGATAATAGTAATATTTACATATGAATATTATATTATTCGGAGCTTTGTCTGCTGGGACTATGACGAATTTACTCTGAAGATTTGCTAGAACTTCTTGCGAATTGAGGTTTCTCAGTACTTGTTTTGCTTGGAAAAGAGTACTTCTGTCAATATGGCGGATTGTTTCAACGACCTTGCTATTCGTTAGGTCCAACCAATCAGCGAGTACTGTAGGTTCAACTTTTTCTCGCTTAGACCAATCAATAACGTACTGTTCTAAATTGCAGACAGGACTATCTTCTGGTCGGCCTTCAGATTTATTCTTCTTGGCTCTCTATATTTAGGTCCTTTCATCAGGAGTAATTTCAGATCCTTATCACTCACCACATCAAGGTCACCAGTCACAATATGTTTGCATGGTGTATAGATAAAGTTCGACAATTCACAATCACAACTATAGCCTCCTGACGTGTATAAGTTCCAGCCAAACTCCTTGACAGCATTGGAGTAATTGAATATTTTGGTGGCTATAGATTTAGTATACTTATATGAAATGCAAGGAGGTTCTGTGAACTTGAAATAGTTTGGTACAGCGTTGCGTACCTCTGGATCATTCAGGATTCGAGGTAAATTAATGATGTCCAGTCCTTTATCTAAGTAGTTGAGTTTCAAGAAAAGCCGATCTTGAGATGTTTCGATAATGTTCACTGGACGATACAACGGAAAATACGCTATATCTTGACATACTTTAATGATTTTTGATGGTACTATATTTCCTGAAGACGCAGATTGTTGTATATCTCTGGCTATTTGATCTAAAGCTCTCAGAGGTAACGCATACAGAACTGTACGTAAGCTATGTATACTATTGGGTGCGTTAGTTAAACCCACTAAGTAATTTAAAGTGATATGATCGTGAATCATCGAACTATTAAACTTTCGCCAACCATGGCTGCGTTGTCTCCGTTGATGGGATTTAAATAGTTGGGTAATGTTCGATATATTTGAACGGCGGTTTGTAGCATTGCCGAACTCACTGACATTATCATTTAAACCAATCGGAAACACTGACCCAAGTTCTAGCATCCAGAATAATTCCCGCTCTCGGATTTTTCTCTCAAATCCAAAGGGGGAATCCTTAGTAGATGGATAGACGACGTCTATGATCTGGATACTAATGTTATCCCAGCCATGGTCGGGTCCAGAAAAATGTCTACCTATAAGCAATTGCTTTTTCCTAACGGATTTTCTATGACCGTTCACCCTAAGATGGAGTCTTTGGGTGGTCTTGCCAACATACTGTTGACCACACTTCTTACAGGAAACTAAATAAATACAGTGTGTAGTAGAACAACTAAGATCAACATACGAGTTAACAGAATATGAGTTACCAGTTAACGCGGAACTAAATGAAGCTGACGTATTAAAGAGAGGACACGTGAGACATCCACGATGTCCACACTTATAAATTTTGAAATTATTACATGTAGAATTCGGTGCTAAACATCAAGCGCAATATTACAAGGTTTGATGTCGTGGCCTTGCTTTGCTGTCAGAAATATATCTGTCATTTGGATTGAAAAAGGTCTTAGTGCATTTCGAACTATTAGAGACTCGGCCGAGAAACCTGCACTAAGGTTCCTCGGGTCTGTCTTCATATTTTTTCTTATAGTTGTATCCATTATGTTTGTTGGGTGTGCAGGGGCCCGGCCTCGGGGACAACTTGTCCACCAGCAGAATCCAGGCATACACAGGTTAAAATTACAAGCGTCTAGTCCGTCATTCATAATCCAGCCGTCGTCCATTAGAGAATATCCGCGTCCATAATCCAAAGACCTATTCCATTTTCCATATAACAGTATTAGCAGTATTAGCACCAAATTCAAAAAGACAATCATAGTATACAAAAACACAGGCTTGTTTCCTGCAAGAGAGAAGCGGCCAACAGTTTTCAATGATGCCGGCAAAACACCATGATGTTCCAAAAATATCAAATCCGTATCGCTGATCAGTATTCCTAATCCACAATATTCGTTGTAAAGTCGGCATCTAAAGAATGATGTATCTCAGTCACGCTTTGATTGTGACTGCCCATATGAGTACCATGAGGTTCTTGAAGCACATTGGCTCACACGGCCCCCAGCCCCGGGCCAAGCGGAACCAGACACAAGTTACGAAACGTAGCGCCATAGATCTTGTGCTAGGTATTGTGCTATCAGCATGCGACACGTATCGCCAAATTTGGGAAACCCTGAGTGGAGGCGTTTGGTGGGACAGCCCTGTTCCACAAGTCTCTGCAACAATGTTTTGTGACTTTGATTAAAATCATCGCATTTAACACAGGATCTAGCAAATGCTACTAAGCGTGATATGTATACGCCATATGCAGGTCCCACTGGAATATCACTATCCAGAAAGGGACAGCTTACGATGTCGAAACTGCAATCATCTCTCCTGCCACAAAGTCGACGAGAGAGAATGCCCGCTTCACTTCCATAGCGATAGAGATCTAAATAAGATGTGCCCGCAGGGCCATCCGCAGCCTCCCTCAAATCCGGTGATCCACAGCGAGAAGATCGTCCACATAGCGCCCGGTGAACGAGAAGGAACGGGCCCTGAATGGACCGGTCCCCGAAAGCGCCCGCATACAGTCATATTCATAAGAGAACAGATACAGGTCAGCCAACAGGGGTGCACAATTAGTACCCATTGGAATACCTATATGCTGCTGATATATTGTGTTGCCAAATTTCACATAGATATTTCTAATGAGATATTCAAGCAACTCTATAAACAAAGAAACATCCCATGAATGATATCTCTTGTATGTAGTCGAGCTAAAGAATGCTTTATGGCTTCCGACATTAATATATCTACGATCAGTTTTCTTGAACACAGATACTATTAATGAACTTATACGGTCAATAAGGTCCTGATGAGGGATTGTAGTATAGAGAGTCGAGAAATCCCATGTGGATACATGTCTGTACGGTATGTGATCTTTAGCATCAAGTTCTTCCGTAAGACATTTTGAGTTTTTCAATAGCCACATACATTCAACGCCAGAGTTCTTAGAAATAGTGGCGCAATACCTTCCCCAAAATGCTTTTACCTCCTGAAGGGCCCTCGTCAATAGGGTTGAAAGAAGCTTGGTGGCGCAGCTTCTAGAACCAGCTATGAATCTAACTTTGTGTGGTGATTTATGCATTTTGGGAGTCCAGTTATTTTACCGAGAAGATTTGTGTGTATACTCTTCACCCAATAAACCTTTTCTCACGAAAAATATGTTTTACAAGTCTTATGTACGGATGTTAGTAACATATAGCCTATGAGAATAATCAGATCGAAGTAGATCCACAAACGAAAAAAAAAAATGACAAGCAACACTGGTAAAAACGGTGGAATTTTCGGTGATGCCGTCACGGACATCTCCAAGATTATACAGTGAAAAATATGTAATATGTCTGAGGAAATTATACTTTATTTGAAACTTGACAGCAGTAACTAAGCGATAATCAGTAAAAAGTCGGCTTATGCAGAACACAGTTTCAATAACGAGCACTAAACCTCGTGTGTTTCCAAACCATGATTCCGTCACCGTGGAATTCATGTGTAGTAGATTGATAATGTGCGTTCTCGTAATAGCTGGGCATGTTAGTCGGTATCTACTTGTCACTCTCATAATGCTGTGTCTGGGATGCTTGACTGCATCCTTCTCATTGGCGCTAAAACTGCGCGAAAATGATAATTCAAATGCACCAAACACCGAGATCGCAGACATACTTTATAGGTGAAACAAATGTCGGTCAGGAATAATGGTATGTGATCGCTGGAGTGTCACATTATATTGTTGGCTCTCTAAAGAATAATTGTAATAAATAATAGATAGAAGGCAATGGTTCGGAAAAACAACAGGCTATTTGAGATTTTTGATCCCTGAGGATCATGGACTTGTTAAAAGCAGCGCAAACCGCAATCAACATGATCAAAGCCACTAAAGCTAAAAGAGAATAGATTTAAACCCAATGTTTCAGGTTGTACCTTATGGATCATGAGTTCACATTAAAGCTTCGTTCACATTCATCCGTTTTCCCGGCAATTGCAACGCGATAACACTAACTAACTAGCTATCTTTGAAATCGGTCCAGGAGCGATTTTTTAACCTTTACCGGACATAAAACTGACTTAACCACAGCCAAACACATGCTTTCTGAGAGGGCAGACTATCAACAGTATCTCATCGTCGTCCATCGTCGAGTGAGGCATGTGCGATTTGGCCTCCGCTTTTATATGTTGCCGGATTAATGTGCAAACCCCAAAACGCATTGTCATTGCCGTCGCTGTTGCCGTTCCCTTACCAAAATAAAATGTATGGGCAATGTATGCGAAACGATGGAAAATGCATGGGTATGAAAATGTATGGTAAACGCGCATACCCATGGAGTTGAAAAAAATCGAAAAGGGGAATGTTATACTAAAATCGTACGGGATATGTATGGATGCATTGAAACCAAAATGGCTTAGTTTAAGGCAGCTATGGACATGTATGGGGAATGTATGGTGCAAATACAGCTGCCAAGTTATATGTATGGGCAGTGCATGGGAAATCTCTTTATTTCACTCTTTCGAGTCACAGTCCATACAATTCACATACATCCCAGATAATGTCTATACATGTTATTCTTGCACGTATGATCGATACCATACATCTATCTGGGCCACTGTCCATTTAAAAAATCACGTATGGGTAATGCATGGAAAATAGCTTTCACCATTCACGCCCATACAAGATTATGGTAGCATCTATATATTACAAGCGTCTAGTCCGTCATTCATAATCCAGCCGTCGTCCATTAGAGAATATCCGCGTCCATAATCCAAAGACCTATTCCATTTTCCATATAACAGTATTAGCACCAAATTCAAAAAGACAATCATAGTATACATAAACATAGACTTGTTTCCTGCAAGAGAGAAGCGGTCAACAGATTTCAATGATGCCGGCAAGACACCATGATGTTCCAAAAATATCAAATCCGTATCGCTGATCAGTATTCTTAATCCATAATATTCGTTGTAAAGTCGTCATCTAAAGAATGATGTATCTCAGTCACGCTTTGATTGTCTGGCAAATGTATGGGCCACTGTCCATTTAAGAGATTGTGCATGGGTAATGTATGGAAAATTGCTTCACCCATGCATGCCTATATATGATGTATGGTAGCGTCCATACATGTGTGGCGTATGTATGAACTGTCCCATTTAAAATGGTCATGTATGGAAAATCGATTTCCGCATGCATACCCATACAAGATGTAAGGTAGCATCCCATACATGTGCGGCATTTGTATAGGGCCGTCCATATATATATATATATGTATATATCAAACGGTGATGTAAGGTATGGAAAATTGTTTTTCCCATACAGGCCCATACATGGTGTATGGTAGCATCCACACATGTGCGTCGTTTGTGTGAGCCCGTCTATTTTTATCAAAAGATGTATGGGTAAGGCATGGAAAATTGTTTTCCCAC
Organism: Hanleya hanleyi; assembly: GCA_036873755.1. Lineage (NCBI taxonomy): Eukaryota > Metazoa > Mollusca > Polyplacophora > Lepidopleurida > Hanleyidae > Hanleya > Hanleya hanleyi. The sequence goes on from JAVTVY010033900.1 coordinate 141,807, forward strand.
ATACAGGCCCATACATAGTGTATGGTAGCATCCATACATGTGCGGCATTTGTATGAGCCCATCCATATATCAAAAGATGATGTATGGGCAAGGTATGGAACATTGTTCTTCCCCCACTGGCCCATACACGATGTATGGTAGCAGCCATACATATGCGGCATTTGTATGGGCCCACCCATAAACCAAAAAATGATTGTATGGGTAAGGAACCGTTTCCAATTATCGTTCGCGAATGAACTGTTTATTTCGAAAAATTTTCTCGAATTCGCGAATTTAGAAGACGCGAGGGAATTGGTTTTTTTCTTCAAAATAAACGACTGATTCGCGTTTGCGGTGTGAATCGCTTTTTTCTGCGGTCGGCAATCGTTTTTCAATCGTGTAAATTTTCTCGAATAAAAACTACAGTGTGTTTCTTTTCATTTGAAGGTATCCATATCGGCTATCGCTCGACAGGTCGAACACCAGCCTTGCTACCGCCATACATCATAACATATTAACGGAGGAAGATAATAGGTTCAAGCGATCTTTTATTTCAGGATATATTGTTTAATTTCTCTTCTTCTTATAGTTAAGATTACTGCAAACAGAAGGCCAGCCTACCGGTATCGAATAAGATATGTTAACCCGCTTCAGGTTCCTACTGGTGCGAGTTGACCGGGAAGCGATTACCAACCGTGTCCATTTATTTAATTAATCATTTTACCCATTCGTAATTGCACTATAAATTATATCATTGAAAAGCCTGATATCTACACTATATGTGTGTTGTTGTGTTTTTGACTATGTTGTGCCACTGATTACATTTTTTCTCTTCAAAAAGACCGATAAATATATTATATCTCGAGTCTCCAAACAGGTGTGAAGGGAAAATGTTACATCAAGAACAAAACAACCTTAAATGTGTTGTTAAAACACAAAACTGAACAGGAAAAATCAGATGCAAATTATCCAAATGACCAGCATTTATGCGATAGTATTTTATCGGATACATCTCATATTCGGATAAAACACCAATGTACTACCACTTTGAAGCGAAATGTGTGAGTGCTAAGCCTGTGAAGATAACTAAAACACGTTCCTTGCGTCTTTGTATGAAATGAATAATATATCTCGCTTGTATGTTCTCTGATCACGCTGTGAAAAGAAATTCGTTATTTGTTATTTTCAAGTTATTGAGACTTTTATAAATGTGATACCAATTTGCTAGAACAGCAGCAATGCCAGACTAGCGAACCGTTGAAACAAACTTAGTAAGCGTCTCAAAAAATCGTTCGGTTTTTCGTCGAGAAATCTGTATTTTTTTCTCGATATCGAGATTTTCAAACTCGAAAGAATCGCGAAGTCGGTTTCCTTCCATTATTTTGATCGGTTTTCATTCGAGAGAAAGTTGACTCTGCCTAGCGTGGTACCCTAACTTACTGTCACATTGCTTACCTACACCAGTAAGCTAGAGAACCAGGCTACCACTCGGAAGGCTCGTTCAGCCTCGGGATTATCTTTGTCAAGTTGAACGATTAGCAGTAAAGTTTATAATTATTGTGTCCCAACCAGGCAAGTTGCGTTTGTATGTCAAATTCTTGAAATAGTGGTGTAGGAAGGAGTCAATGAGGCAATTCAGTTGACATCGATAGCGTACACGACAACTGTGAAGAAGAAAAAGAAGTCGCTATTCTCCATGTTGTCGGGCAAATGCCGTAAACCTTCTGTTGAACAATAGACCAGTCAGTCCGTCGTCAAATATCATGTAACGCTATGTGTTTATTCCTTATGACATGTATGGACTACGCATTATTATTCCTTCGCGAAAGATCAGAAAAATCCAGATACTAATCATCTAATGTCGACAAAATTGGATTTCCACTGTAGACTTAACACTCTTTGTCCTTTCTACATGACTTACTGTTGTAACTTACACACGTAAAATGATTTAATTGTCGATTATTTCCTATAAATATAAAAGATAAACTGCCGGCGATAACATGTGGTTTTAAATACTGCTATACCCATGGGACGTAGGGGATAGTCAGATTTTGAACTTCAAGCTAATCCGAACTGATCTGCTTACGTTGATTAATTTGGTAAACTGATAGATCGTTGCCAATGAAGATGTGATATTCTACTCCTACTCAGTTCTTTAAAATAACAACGGACATAATACGTTAGTTTTTCATTGTAAAAGCGCCGGCAATAGTTCAATTTTATCCTGACCTATACTTTACAGCTTAGTCACGCACAGCGGCGTAAACTGATGTTAGCCTGATAATGCCGTCATTGTATTCGTTCGCCTTTCGATGGTTTCGCGATATTCTCTCGACGTTTTCTCGATCTAAATTTGTCGACATTTTCTCGATCAAAAAAACCCGATTCATTCTCGATGGGTAAAAAAGAACGAATAAAAATCGATATCGAGAAAATCAATCGAGAATTTTTAAAACGATTTGGGTTTTTCCATTTTATTTTTCCGACATTCTCTCGATGAATTCCCGATATGATCGGGATTTCTTCGAGAAAATCAAAGAAAATTCGCGATTGAAGGAAAAGCGATTAATGGAGACGCTTCCTTAAAGGCCGTTCAACCCACCTGCATTTGTTGCATCGTGAAACCTCTATCGGATGTTCGCGCCAAAACAAACGCTCCACAGCTCTACAGGCGCGTAAATCATCAAAAATCCGGATTTGACAATAAATTAAAGATCCTGACCTACTGCTCCGTGATTCACGTAGATTGGATGCACGGTTGACTGTCCACAATCAATCAGCAAAGCAACATCCGGTGTATATTGACCAATCATTTGCCATCATTTGCCAACAATGGCGACCGTGACAACAGATGCGAAAACACAACAGTTGCCTGGCTTGTGGGATATTTGATGATATATGAATACGTACCTTTTCAAAAAAGTAGGAAAATTAATAATTACAAAGGGAAATATATATATAAAAGAAAATGATTTAAGGTTACTGTATCGGGTCCGAGTTGCGTAGTGTACGTATCACAATTTTGCTTAATTACGGGGCAGTGTTTTTTTTGTATCCATACAAACTATACAATATTCTGAAAGCCCTTGATTCAAGAAATTTGGATGAATAAATAACTTTCTCGGATTTATTACAAGAATCGATTTATTTTAAGATAAATGACGTAATTTAGAAAAGTATAACCCTCAAAATCACGCCATAATAACTCTCTCAGTTTTTATCAAAAAAACTTGCTTTTTTGGAATAACGAACCGAATAAAAATAGGTTGCCTCAGTTTTTTAGATAGAGCCTTTTATAGTTAGTTATTTTATCGTCGTGCAAAGTTGAAAAAATCTACAAAAAACTCTACCCCTCTCCACTAAATCATAAATAATTCATGAACAGGGCCGAACTTATAAAATTTGAGGCATGCTCTTGGAGATCTACATGATTGGAATATTGTGTCCAAAAATCATGTTTGTACATCAAATAACAAGAGAGAAATTAGAACGGGGGGGAAAAACACTTGTTGGCGATAAACTAAACGGAGAAAACGGCCAAAACCCAATCAGCACTGTGTTAGGCCGCTTGAGTCACGCTAATCCCCTGTTCGCAGCTGGATTAGAACCCCGCTGAGACAATGCTGTGACCGCTTGAATAGCTGTCAAACATTTGAACAATGATTGCTTATAAAATTTCGGGCTATTCTAGAATTATGTGTACTATCTGACCATGCCGGGTAAAGGTTCCTAAATGAAGTACTGGACTTCATTCTGCCAAGAAATATAGTTGGAGAAATAAGCAGCGATGCCTATAACATCGACTTACTTACATTCCCTGGATAACGAAATAAAATTCATCTCATATAGTCATATTTATTCACATATATCAGCTGCTCTACTATGTACAAATATATATTTACATAGGCATATACAATTCAATAAATAACGCTTTGTGCATGTACAATCATTATATGTTTATATCTGCTTCGGCGCTTCAGCAGAATTGACGCATTCAAAATTGGAGCAGATCCACATAAGCTGTGTACCCCGTCCTTTGCGACAAGCAGTCTTCTCAACTAGGGAATATTGACCGACCAGGCATTTGGAACAAACGGCACTATCTCGCAGGCTATCCTCTAGTTGATACACACTGAAAATCATGTTCGTAGAGGTATATATAGATTCCTCGGTATCGTCATCGCTGTCGTCGTCACTCAGCTCTGGTTCTTCAAGGAATGGAAGAATTCTCCTCGTAGATGCTCCAGAAAATGTGGCCTGGCGAATCTCTTCTTCCAGTTCGCTGTCGCTGCTATCGTCGCTTTCCGAATCAAAAGATGACGGAATGGATGAGTACTGACCGGCAGACTCCGGGAAATACAAGGAACCTCGTCGGAAAACCACGAATGATCTGTATTGAAGCCCCTCAAATACGCTAAACGTTCGCGTGAAAATTGCTGGCCGCTGCTTACCTTGTACTTCTTGCGTTTCATAATATTGTGTGCACTCGACGAATATATGTCACCTGTAAAATTCAATTTCAGTTGTGAAACATTGAATGGCAGAGAGTTATTATTTATTTACCTGTAATCAAACCATTTTGTCATCGTTTTCATATTGTATGGTGTTCCGGCTTTATTATAATTATTTGACGGGCAAAGTCTGTTTATCAAGATTGTGCCGTAAATGTCCTGCTCAAACTTCGTTTACACATTCTGTAACATTCATTGTACTAAAATTTTCAAATACACACAGTTCCGTGGATGTTAGAGTATGTTATGCTAGGTGAGCCAATGAGTTAAACGTTTCTTTCTCCGTGGACCTCAATACACAATCTTCGTCATGAGCGTGAGTAATCCTTATACCCCGATGTGTCCCCTTGTGCGCGAAGTTCGCCTGATTGAGCCTTATCTACTGCACCACGAATAGCTTGAGTTTTAAAAGTCATGTTTTTTACTACAATGCTCTAATTTTCATAATTTCTTATTCCCCCAACTTGTTAGTTTGACTGTGTACTCTGGTATAGAAAAAAATCGAGATTTTGAAGCTTCGACCCGATACAGTAACCTTAAAGAAGATAATTATAGTGATTATTATTCACAATTTGTTGAAAATGTACGTATTCATTCACCATCAAATATACCATAAGCTTGGTAATTGCAGCATGAAAAACACTGAGAGTGGGCAGAACACGGTCTGCTTGGCGAGATGATCATCCTTTGGTTAAAACGGAAACCTTGACATAGCGAAGATGTGTTCACAAGGCATGTAAAATTCAGGTCACGTGACTTGGTTGCTGAACAATCGAACAACGGCCCAGCCCGCGTGCAAGATACATGTACTAGTAGTATATATAATGCTTATAGACTCAGTTTCCCCCCGGATGTAGTGACGTCATCAGGCGGGTTTGAGGCGGAACTAGTGGCGCCATCTGTACACTTTGGCAAAGGGGAGACAGTTCGATGTGCTTGTACATTCCAGGCTGTAATTAAGGATGCAGAGGCCTTGGGTACATAGTAAAAGCCCTCGAAATGTGGGACAGACAGTAAGTGAAATTTCTCCATTGGTATTTCAGTTAGTACATGTCTAGACTTGTGGGTGTATGTACTGAGCTTTAGACTACCATGTTTTTAAAATGGCAGTGTTTTTAGGCGGCCATGTTGGAAAAGGGGGCGTATTTTTAGGCGGCCATGTTGGAAAAGGGGGGGGCGTGTTTTTATGCGGCCATGTTGGAAAATGGCTGTGTTTTTAGGCGGCCATCTTTTAAAATGGCTGTGTTTTTTACCCTCAAAAATCCCTCTAAGATATATAATAATAATAAAGATACCCTATAGGTGTTGTACGATCTTATTATGACGAGTCTAGCATCAGTGCCACCCCAGGGTTGAGCGTTTATTGTCCGATATGTCTCCGCAAAAAATAAACAAACAAAATGGCGGCGCTTGCTATGGGGATTCCCTTTTGACATCACGACATCGATCGCGCTGCCCTCTGCAGGCAAGGAAGACAACTTCTGACTGGGCGAACCCTCTGTAGGACAAATGCCGGGTCATCTCCCCTGATTCGAACATTTGCGTCTTTACGGGGAATGCCTGTATGATGTATAGGGGTGGTCATTTTGGTCTTGTGGATTTTACTATGGGTTGTGGTTCGTGAAGGGGCATCTGATGGGCTGGGTGTGGGGTTGAAATATCGGCATTCTGCGCATGCGCGGTGGCCCAAGGGTATGGAAATAGACATTTTGGAGCTAGGGCAGTTACTAGTGGTCCGATGGGGTCGAGTGAGGTATCAAAGTGAAGCATTCGTGAAGGGGCATCTGATGGGCTGGGTGTGGGGTTGAACTATCGGCATTCGGCGCATGCGCGGTGGCCCAAGGGTATGGAAATAGACATTTTGGAGCTAGGGAAGTTACTAATGGTCCAATGGGGTCATATGAGGTATCCATGTGAAGCATTCGTGAAGGGGCATGTGATGGGCTGGGTGTGGGGTTGAAATAGCGGCATTCTGCGCATGCGTGGTGGCCCAAGGGTATGAAAATAGCCGCGTTGGAGCTATGGGAGCCCCTAGTGGGCCGATGGGGTCGTGTGAGGTATCAAAGTGAAGCATTCGTGAAGGGACATCTGATGGACTGGGTGTGGGGTTGAAATATCGGCATTCTGCGCATGCGCGGTGGCCCAAGGGTATGAAAATAGCCGTGTTGGAGCTAGGGGAGTCCCTAATGGTCCAATGGGGTCGAGTGAGGTATCAAAGTGAAGCCTAGGTGAGGGGCCATCTGATGGGCTGGGTGTGGGGTTGAACTATCGGCATTCTGCGCATGCGCGGTGGCCCAAGGGTATGAAAATAGCCGTGTTGGGATGTAGGGGAACCACTAATGGTCCGATGGGGTCGAGTGAGGTATCAATGTGAAGCCTAGGTGAAGGAGCATCTAATGGGCTGGGTGTGGGGTTGAAATATCGGCATTCTGCGCATGCGCGGTGGCCCAAGGGTATGAAAATAGACGTTTTGAGGGCTAGGAGAGTCCCTAATGGCCCGATGGGGTCGAGTGAGGTATCAAAGTGAAGCATTCGTGAAGGGGCATCTGATGGGTTGGATGTACGGTAGGAATATCATGCGCAGACGCAATGCGGAGCTCTCGTCCAATCAGAAGCGAGTATTTCAAATCTGTCACAGAGCTCTCAGCCAATCAGAAGCGAGTATTTTGACCCGGTGCATTATGGGATATATCCAAGATGGCGGCACGTATGTTCAAGATGGCGGCACATCCGGTGTCGAAAACTGGCCATTTCGTCGGGATGTGGTCACCTAGTGTCGAAAAGTGGACCCTGTATGGGTCCTGCTAGACGTTTTGGAGCTAGGGGAGCCCCTAAGGGACCGATGGAGTTGTATGAGGTATCAAAGTGAAGTATATTTCAAGCATGGGTGGGTGCATGTAAAATTTTTCCTGAAAAAATACGGAACACGGACTTTATCCTAAATTACGTGAAAATACCTATATGGGGTATGGGGGGTATAGGACCATCCTGGGAAACCTACTTCTCGACATTTGCGGTATAGGTTGTGGGGTCTCGTTTTCTTAGTCTCGTCAAGACAAACATGATAGGAAGTGTCCCGGAGCGAATCGGTGAAATTTTTGAAAAAGTACGATATAGCCCCATATAGTCCCATACTGGGGGTATAGGATCAATGTTTGTCCCCCCTGGGAAACGTACTTCTATACATTTGCGGTAGGGTTGTTTGGATTTGTTTTTCACGTCTCGTCATTTAGAACATGATAGGAAGTGTCCCGGAGCGAATCGGTGAAATTTTTCGGAAAGTACGATATAGCCCCATATAGACCCATATAGTCCCATACTGGGGGTATAGGATCAATGTTTGTCCCCCTGGGAAACGTACTTCTATACATTTGCGGTAGAGTTGTTTGGATTTGTTTTTCACGTCTCGTCATTTAGAACATGTTAGGAAGTGTCGCGGAGCGAAACGGTGAAATTTTTGGAAAAAGTCACCGAGGCCTGGGTAGGCCCATAGGCCTATACTGCATGGCTATGGGTGTATAGGCCCATACGGGGTGGACGTGTTGGGATCTAGGTGAGTCCCTAATGATCCGATGGGGTCGAATGAGGTCTTATTTTGAAGCTCTCGTGGAGGAGCACTTGACTACACTAATGGTTCGTCCGTGTTCAATAGTCTGCGCATGCGCAGCCTGGCAGTAGTATAGAAAGCAGGCATTTTGGGGGTATGTGGGTGTGTGTTTGGGGGTAGAGATGGGCTATTCACGGTTCGAATGGGTCGTGTGAGGTATCAATGTGAAACTTGTGTGGGGTAGAGTCAGAATGGCGTGTTTTTAAGTGCAAGTCGCGTCAATCTGCGCATGCGCAGCCTGGCCGTAGTAGAGAAAACAGGCATTTTTGGGGGTATGTGGAAAGGATCCCATCATCAGAATCTGTCCGTCATCTATCTGACCCAGAATCTCTTTCCTCAAGGGAAGGCGTCCAGAGATATTGCCTTGAACTACCAATACTTTGTGTTGTTCTCCAATCGTGGTCCGAATGCGTCGTATGAGGTGTCATATTGTAGCAACGCCCGCCAACGCCAAGCTTAACGCTTCAACGCCCTGGTGAAATAGCTCAGAAGTTCTGATTTTCTAGATATTCCATGGAATTGACACCAATTCATCGAAATGCAGTGACGCCCGTCAACGCCCGTCGTTACGCCTTAACGCTCTTACATAACGCCTTGACGCCATGATATAGACCGGAGAGAGAACAACAACAACAACAAGGATGACGCATGAGAGAACAACAACAACAAGAAGTTTTTTCATATAGTTTATTTTCCCCAATGTTACATCATACCCACGCTGGAGGAGACGCGTTGGGTATGTTTACAACTCAAAAAGACTCTTGCCCAATCAGAGGCCACCATTTGTATCTGTCATATTCGTTCCTGTCCGTTAGATGTATTCTTGTCCAATCAGAAGTCTCCATTTCAGAAAGTTCCATCTTCGGCCATGTTCGCTCTGAACCGTTTATTCTAATCATCGGCGGGCAGGCCAGGATACCGTTGAGGCAACATATCCTCAGATAGTTGTTTGCGCATTCTGAGTATTCATCAGTGCACGAGTGACGCATTCAACCGATGGCAGTGGTGGATCAGCTTGGTAAGGAAAAACGTAACATTGGTCATCCTCTTCACTGTCCACTTGGTGTTGGGTCGTTGTTGTTGGGCCCATCCCAAGACATCCAATTGTTCCACTTGGTCCAGCATCATCTCTAGTGACCTCCGGTCATTGATGGTAAACGGTTGGTCGTACACTGGGTGGATGGCACTGGAATAGAAATAGCGCAATTCACCCGTCACCTTATGGCATAAGATGTACCCAAATGCTACATTTAATGTGAAGGCCGTAGGTTGGTCATTGAAGATGGTTTCCACGTAGCTGCGTAGACGGGTGAGCTTGGTCAGTGGGAAATTGTAGATATCTTGAATAGGGTGATGACGGTGGAAACAGTGCCGTGTCATGGTCCAATGGCGCCGAGAGATGTCACTCTCTGGATGATATTCGGGTAAGAGATCGCTAGGAACATTTATGGGCTCGTCCAGAAAATGTTCGATGTATGACGTATGACTCGAAACCGTAACGGTGGGGTCCGGCTGGAAATCCAGGCTCTTCCCAACTGTGGGTATAGGCGGGCTCTCCGTCATCGCATCACCAGTGGCGTTCGTCTCCCCGGGCTTATCTTCACTGGGTCTGACCTTCCGCGGCTCCTCTTCAGTAGGAAGTTGTCGCCAAAACCGTGGAGACGGGACATGAATCAAACGCTGATGCCGTCTTAACTGACTGCGTCGTTTGAAGAGTTCACCACAATCCTTACATTGTTCCGTCGCGACCTCGTGGACTGAGCGTTCGTGGCGCAGTAAATGATCCTCCCGATTAAATGACCGTGCGCAGGTTATACAAGTATGTCGTGCACCGTTGTGGATGGAGGCCTCGTGGCGTCGTAAATCTTCTGGGCGAGTAAATGACTTCTGGCAAGTTGTGCAAGTGAACAGCTTGGTGGTTGATAGAGTGTCTGATGAAACGGCAAGGCCGCTTCCCTTTTATAGCACGCTAGCTGTTGACCTATTTTTAGCACACTCAGTTCAACTACCTACCGGATGTAGACTGTTTCTAATCGTCATCGGGCAGGCCAGGATACCGTTGAGGAAACATATCCTCAGATAGTTGTTTGTGCATTCTGAGTATCTATCAGTGCATGGGTGAATACTTTCATCCGATGGGGTGGTGGGTCAGTTTAACCACGAAGAACGTAACATTGGTGACCCTCTCCACTATCCACTTGGTGTTGGGACGCTGTTCATAGGCCCATTCCAAGGGATCCACAGTGTCCAGTTGGGCCAGCATCGTCTCTAGCGACGCCCGATTGGTGATTGTAAAAGGATGGTCGTACACTGGGTTGATGGCACTGGAATAGAAATAGCACAATTCACGCGTCATCTTATGGCATAAGATGTACCCAAATGCTACATTTAATGTGAAGGACGTAGGTTGGTCATTGAAGATGGCTTCCACGTAGCTGCGTTGACGGGCGAGGTCGGTCAGTCAGAAATTGTACAAGTTCAATATAGGGCGATGACGGTGGAAGCAGTGTCGGATCATGGACCAATGGCGTCGATACATCTCACTCACTGGATGATCTTCGGGTAAGAGATCGCTGGGAACATCCACCGCATCTTCCAGAAAATGTTCGTTGTTGTCAGGCGTATGACTGGAAACAGTAATGCTAGGACCGGCTGGATATCTAGGCTCTTCTGAGCTGTGGGTATAGGCGGGCTCTCCGTGATCGCATCACCAGTGGCATTCTTCTCCCCGGGTTCATCTTCAGTGGATCTGTCCCTCCTGGGTGCCTCTTTAGTGGAAAGTTGTCCCTCATGCCGTGGTGACGGACCATGAATCAAACGCTCATGCTGTTTTAACTGACTGGGTCGTCTGAAGAGTTGACCACATTCTTCGCATGGACGCTTGGGTGGCCCATGAATTGAACGTTCATGGCGCTGTAAATGATCTGGGCGCTGAAACGACAGTGTAGGCCTACATATCGTACAGCTATACCGGGCGGTTCCATCGTGATTGGTAGCCTCATGGCGGCGCAAGTCGTGCCGGCGAGTGAATGATTTCGAGCACGCAGTACAAGTGAACATCTTGGTGGTTGACAGAGTGTCTGATGAAACGGCCAGGCCGTTTCCTTTTTATAGCAAGCTAGCTGTTGATCTATTTTTAGCACAATCAGTTCAACTTGGACCTCAGCGACAAGAACCCGGATGTAGGCGTGTGTGTATGTGTGTGCTTGCGAGTGTGTTTCTTGGATCGGAGCTCTTGGGGCTCAAAGCCTGTGGAGCTCAGAGCTCGGAAGTGAGATTTGCATATGACATCTGTGAGGTCACT